>JASDDO010000001.1:80122745-80340245 GCA_030015575.1 Agapanthus africanus
GCAAACTTACGCATGCAGGATTGGACCTGGCTGAGCAGCTGTGTGACGTGGTGACTGGGCAGATGACGATGGTGAATGGGTCGTCCGGAATATCGGCGACGTGTGCAACTCCGACGAGACGATCGAGGATCAAGAAAAGAAAGAAAGAAGAAGAGGTTGCTGGGTTTCTGGAGTTCTAGGGATTAGGCGAGGATAGAGGGGAGGTGACAACGACAAGGCCGACGGCGAGGTGGCATCGCCGTGATGTTTGAATGGTGCTCTGGATTAGCAGAGGAGGGAGAAGGGGTGTGGTGGTGGTCTGGGGTTTGCCGGGAGACGTGTAGGGTGAAAAGGGTGGTCGGTGTTGGTGGGTTTTCCGGTGACGAGGGGTTGCCAGTGATGGGTGTTGGGTTCTTGGTGTCGGGGAAAAGGTTGGGTGGTGCGTGAGGTCGTCGGGAAGGAGACGATGGAGGCGAGGACGAGGAGGCGAGGTGAGACGGCGACGATGGGACGTGGACGAGGGCATGGGTTAAGGTTCGTGTTCGCGCCGTGAGCAGAGAAGAAACGAGGAAGAGAGAGGGTATGAGTTTTATAATATATATTATATAAATTATATAGTATATATAAACTAAAGAGAGAATGAGGTTAGAGAGAGAGAGAGGCGAGAGAAAGAGAGAATTTTATTATAATTAATATATTATATATATTATATATAACGTGTTAGAGATATATGCCCTGGAGGCCATTATTGTATCATACTGGATTGTATATTACATATTGTATGCTTGGGATATTTCACAGTTATAATAACAGTCTTGCTCGATATGGTAGTATATTACTTGGTTTGATTCTATCTCAATATATGCATGTGTTTCTTTTAGCATATCGCTTATACATATTGGTAGAGCCCTTAGGATCTTGCTTGACTACTTGCGTTGTGATGGCAGACACACTCGTGGGGGGCTGGGTAGTCTATAAGCACATCCTTATACAGGTCCCTAGTCGTTGGATTATCGAGACGGGGCATCGATACTCCGGAGTACACTGGTGTATACGCTTCTCATCCCAGCAGAGGATATGGTCCGTCCCACAGCCATTAGTACGCCGTACTGGAGAAGGTATGCAGGTGCTCACTGAGTTGTGAGTTACACTGGACAGGACTCGTCAGGAACTGCTTGTTGGTATTATACCTATCGTTAGGTAGCAGTTCCCAGATGGCATGAGTACAGTTTAGTCCGTTGATTTGCCATCGCTACTTCATCTCGAGTGTGTTTCCACTCCATTTTGATTACTACCCTACCATGGTCAAAGGAGTCGTGCAAACATGTAGTAGTTGTGTGTTAGTCCCGAAGCACTTAGAGATAGTAGCGATCAGATAGGATTTGTCTCTCCCGGTATCGGGGTTGATATCACACAGTGTTCGGAAAGCCATTACAGTCCCTGGCCAGAGTAGTCGAGAAATACTGGTAAGGTACTCCAGTAGTTTCTCATGGTGTATTGGGCTCTCCTCCGACACGACTTATCACGTTGTTAGGGGTCTGACGTTTACCATCCCCTAGACGGTTATGCGAGTATCTCAAACGAACAAGCCGAACTGTATGGAGATCGTCACCGATAGGCTCAGTAGGAGTCCGAGTGAGTTTGCCCATCGGTCTTCTTATCGACAGATACCTGGGTAGCCGTTACGTGCAGCTAGTACCGCTGACGGCTTGTGGTTAAACCCACTGCCAGCGTACTGTCGAGTCTTTAGAGTCCCACACAGAGGGTTTCCCTGCTTCAGGTAATTAATGTAGACATCGTATGGTTTTATGACTGGGTTTCGATCACGTATGTGTACTTGTTCACGGATGCTGCTCGGGCTGACAATACTAGTGGGTTTTGGTTTAAGCCGGATCTTAGTATTGTATTATTGAATTGTTATCGTCTCAGTGTATCCGTATTTTTCGGAATACGAATACGGGTATGTATATACGGTAAGAGGGGCATTCTTGTATTTTGTCAAGGCACGCTTCTAGAAGGTGCCACCTCATTATTTGTATTATACATTTTCCAAATGGATTAATGAGGTGGAAATGAAGGATACTTTGCTAGCATGGTGTGAGGAATGGCTCAAGTATTATTTTATTTGGTTTGGGATCACTATTGAGGCATGGGTGCTATATTCTATTGTTTTTCTATCCATGGCTCAATAAGTGAGATAAGGAAATATATATGAGCCATTTTCTACACTTAGCCTTCTTGATGATTCATTCTATTCTCTTGAGTTGCTCTCCTTGAGCTCACTAGGTCTCTCCATCTCTTTCTTCCTCTAACTAAAACCTAGCCTTAACATGTGTTGTGAGCCAAAGGTTTAGTGGGACTACACAATCCTTTAGACTTTCTACATTTCCTAGGCTAATTGGTTTAGCGAACCATCTACCTTAGTTACCTCATTTAGAGGTTGAAGCTTGGAGCACATTCTCTCACGGTGGATCATCTTTGACGCAAGAAGGCCGATGGAGCTAGCTCGATCCGATCACCGAGGAGCCTTGGAGAGTAGCACTAGAAGACCCGAGGACTCGATCTTGGAGGGTATAACCATTATAATGGAGTAGTTAAACCTCTAGATAGATTAGCTAGTTAAGGCTTTAGTAAAGATACTGGAGTTTTAGCTGGTGTTGCGTAGTCAAATATCATCGTTTTTGAAAATTCCGCCTTCCCGCGAACTGCGGGGTGCGTGATATTGTCTTGCAGTGGTATCAGAGCCTACAAAACCTTAACTAGTTAGTTAGTAAAGTGTTAGAAATTCGATCGACGAAGAAATCCCAAAATTACATCCGAAAGACCCATTTTTTGTCGATTTTAAAAACTGGTCCAAAAATCTTTTCAGGGGCCTTAAAAATACGTGCAAGGTTTTTGGAGACTACCGGAGAAAATTTGGTCCCTGAATCATCAAGACCGCCGCGGAAACACGGCCAAACCATGCGTTTGGCCGCCGTTTCGCGGCCGAGTCAAGGGTGACTCGGCCCGAATTTCTACAAAATGTCTATTATGGTGATTTGTGATATTTGGTTTCTGCCCAGGATCTTTTGTGTACAGTGTTATACTTGGGGTAGATTCAAAATTGGATAATCAATCGAAATTCTATGTACTTTAGCTAATCGGGTTTTCTGTGTTTGATATATGTGTTCGTAAACCTTCGCTAATTGCTATACGTCGATTAGTTGGGGGTTGCACATATCTGTATCTGTGTTGGCTTGTGGATATGAATTTTATTGGATAGTCGTGGATGAATAGCCAGGGATGTGAAAAGAGTGTTTTTTCCCTATTCATTCAATGTAATTTGTAATATTGATGTAATATTATTTTGCGGGGCACATCCGGGTTGAGATTGTAGCCACCGTTGTATGTTATTTCTTTTACTGTTTCTGCTTCTAGGATAGACCCAAGGTGGGGTGCACAAACTACCGGGTTCTTTGAAGTGCCGAGTGGCCTACTCATTTTACTGAGGGAGGTTGCTTCACTTCGGAAATTTGGCGGGTAGTTTGCCGCACCCGTATGGGTCTAGGGTGGGGTTTGGCTATTCATCACGACCGTGGAATCCGTCTTTCGTTATATGCTTAAACGAAATGCGGAATTCTTAGTATATCCAATATATTCATCTATGATCTGAAATGCCTATTATTGCGTAAGACGAATGCATATATATATTATATATAGTAGACGTTGCTTATATTTTGCACCCGCGCTAGTCCAGCCCCCGCTCTGGCGTTAGTTAAGTAACCTAACGGTGTTAGACGGGGCCCAGTGGCGAATGCGGATGGCATAAGCGTACGTTGTATTTTCGTTTCTTTTGCTGTAATGATAGGATTTGTAAATGATGGGACCGCATTAACAAAGATTAATGCAAGATAAAATAAACCAAAGCTTAATCTTTGGAACAATTTCAAAACCATTTGGTTTTCTTCAAAAGCAATTTTAAATGCAGAGCTTAAACCGCTCCTTTTAAAAAGCTATCATGGTTCCTTCGCTATATCAAGTTCACTATATTCACGGTTTCGTCAAAACCATCCGTAGCCCTCCGTCATTTCATATGAATATTCAGTAGTATTCAAGCTATGTATTTGACCTTCGCCAAGGCATAGTGATTGGTAGCTGCTTGGTATTCATATGCTGTATAGATAGATGCGTTGGTTTGGGACAGTCGTACTACTTTGTTGGCCTTCGTCAAGGGTATGTACGGGTTGGTTCAAATTAACCTGGACAATGACTGGTAGATCTTGACATGTGACTTATGATTTGTTGGCCTTCGTCAAGGTCATAAGAGCATGGGGCAAAAATCCACATCGGAAGTTTTTAAGGTACTGCAACTTGCTAGTGTTGCATACCATTTGGATTGTGATAATCATGGTAGACTTCTTTCTTGGTTATCACACTATGATATTTGGATCCCGATCCTACTGTGAGTATGCACTACTTTTCGGGAGATTTTTCACTAAATGATCAATGCTATAAACCCAAGTAGGTATCTAGAACGGTGTTAACGGGGCTGCGTCTCCAGGGAAAAGAGGTTATGTAATTAAGGAATTTCGCGAAAGCGTTGGAAAACCTCCCTCGAAGTTTTGACACCAGCCTGGCTGAAAGGTTAAGCAAGAATTGTAAAAATGAGATTAATCCTGACTAATTTTTCTTTTATGGTTTGAGGAAGGATTCGAGGAAACAGTGTGAGCCATCCTGTTTAGATAAACTAAGAACCAATCTAAACTTGCAAGAGTATCATGCTAAGTGTTTCTTCTCTCTCCTAATTGCAGCGACCACAATGACCGGACATAGATTACTAGCTAATAATTTGACTGGGCCAAACTATATTGATTAGCTACGGTATGTCCACATGGCACTTACCTATGACAAGCTAGACTACCTCCTTACTACAAAACCCCCTACCATCCCAAGTCCAAGTTCTACCGTCGCGGATATGGATATCCGTCTGACATAGGAAAATGATTGTGCGAGAGCCAAGTGCCTCGTGTTAGCCTCCATGGATAGTGAAAACCAGAGGCAGCACGAGAAGATTGACTTAGCTTCCATCTTCCTCCATACCAAAGTTTTATATGGAGAGCAATCTCATATCGCAAGATATGAGACCTCGAAAATATTGCTTCAAGCGAGCTTGGCTGTCGGGTCATCTGTAGGGGACCACGTCCTTACGATGATTAGCTATATTAAAGAGCTCACAGACCATGAGACCACGTTGGAGAACGAGTTATGCATTGACTTGATTCTACAGTCCCTACCTTTTACTTACGTCTAGTTTATCTTGAATTGCAAAATTCAAAGGAAGGAAGTTAAACTTCCAAGTCTCAATTTATTGAGGAGCTCAGAGGGCACCCTGAAAGAATTTAGGGAGACACCCGCTCCGCTTATTGGGAAATCTTTCTCTTCTAGATCCAAGGCGAAAGCCAAGGGAGAGAAGAAGACCTCCACCAAGCCGATAAGCGGTGTCAGTAAGGCTGAGGGAAATGGCAGGGCAAAAGTTTCGGGGCTAGTAGTAGGGAAGGAGGCATGTCTTTGTAGTTACGGGAAAGCGCATTGTCAGAAGGACTGCAGGGCTTGGAAAGCCAAAAGCCAGGATTCGAAGCACGTTGTGGCTTCGGCCTCGAGTGTGTTTGTAATTGAAAACTGTCTATCTATTAACTCTACTTCCTGGGTACTAGATACCGGATCAGGATCTCATATCTGTAATTCATACAGGTTTTGAGAAACCGTAGAGTTATCAAGACAGGTGATATGACTCTCAGAGTTGCTAACAGAATGAGCGTGGACACTGAATCCGTAGGGGAATATCACCTAGAATTGACAAATGAGCAAATATTGATTTTACGTAACTGTTTGTATGTACCTAGTCTAGCCCGTAATATCATCTCTGTATCTTTACTTTCTAATGAAGGATATGATTTTACATTTGTAAGCGATGTAGTATACATCCACCTAAATCAAATTTTGATTGGGTCAGGTACATTAGATAACAGAATATACGTATTGAATTAAGTTCAGGTTTTCAACGTTCAGAACACTTAAAAGAAAGTCTCCGAAATTAAATCAGGCTTTCTTGTAGCATTGTAGGCTGAGTCACATCAATGAAACACAGTTGATGAAGTTATGTAGAGAGGGATATTTGGATCTGTTCGAATATCAGTCTTATGCAACTTGTCAATCATGTCTCAAAGGAAAGATGACAAAGACTCCGTTCACTGAACACGGAGTAAGAGCGAGCTCGCTCTGGGGACTCATACACAGCGATGTATGTGGTCTAATGTCTACACATGCGAGAAGTGGTTATTCCTACATCATTACTTTTACGGATGATTTCTCTAGGTATGGACATGTATTCTTGATGAAACATAAATCCGAGGTCTTTGAGAAATTCCAGAAATACAAGAATGAAGTGGAAAACCAAACCGGCAAAAGTATCAAGACACTGAGATCTGATCGAGGTGGTGAATACTTAAGTGCCGAGTTGCTGGGCTACTTAAAAGAGAATGGAATTCTCTCTCAGCTTACTCCACCGGCCCTATTGGATAATATGCCTTTGAAATCGGCGCTGCTCCCGGAATAAGATCAATTGCGAACCCGGCATCTCTTTTTGGCGGTAAACCTAAGATGTTCTCGAACACATCCATAAAGTCCCGAACTATTGCCGGCGCTTCCTCCTTATTTACTTCCATTGATGAAAGAACGACATTAGTTGGCCTAACCCTAGATTCGACTGGCCCGACAGATTTGCTAGCTCCCAAAAATATGAACTCCGGATGTCCGAGAATCTGGAAAATCACTTTTTTTGCCTTACAATCAATGTGAGCGTGGAAAATACCAAGAAAATCCATTCCCAAGACAACATCATAACTGCCAGTATCAATCACCAAGAAATCCGCGAATATCTCCCGTTCGCAAATAACAATCGAGCAACCCTTGCACTCGCTACTGGATACAATTCTTTCATTCCCAGTGTGTATGTCCCAGCAACTAGACATGGCCGTGTGTGGAATAGAGTTTGCACTAATAAACTTGGACGACATGAAGCAATGTGATGCACCTGAATCGAATAATGTCAATGCGGGAAAATTATAAACAAGCAAGATACCTGAAACGTCATCTGACGTCTTGGCCTCCTCGGCCGTCAAGGTGAAGGTTCGTGCTTGATCAGGCCTCTGAGTGATCAGCTTCTGCCCATGTATCTGTTTCTACGGTGGTTTCTGAATATCGTATCTCAACCGTAGTTTTGAAGGGCAAGTACTGATGGTATGGTCAGCTGATCCACAAACTAAACAAAGTCCTAGCCTCCTTCGACAGTCCTTCGGTATGTGTCCGGGTAGATGGCAAAAGTCACAAATCGTACCCCTTTTCTGATCGGATACAAAAAGCTTCTTCATGGGTATAGTGCATCGCTTGTTTAACGGAATGCTTCTGCGTATAGGAGCTCTGTTTGGCGTAAATGCCGGCTTCCGCACTACAACTTCTTGCTGCAGATTACCCTTTGCCTTTACCGATAAACTCTGCTGTTCTCTGGCTTCCTTGAGAACTTGGGAGAAGGTGGTCAATCTCAGAAATATGACGTATCTGAATCTCCACATCCAAGCTACGTATAAACCGCCTTGCCTTATCTGCCTCGTTGGCAACCAAGGGCCCCGCAAATCGACTGAGCCGAGTCCACTCAGCCGCATACGCACAACGGATTCGCCATTCTGCTTCAAGCTAATGAACTTTTATTCTATTTCCTTCCGAGCAGATTGCGGGAAGAACATCTCCAAGAAGCTACGCGAAAACGTTGCCCAATTGATCGGTTTGGTCAGACGAGTCTCCTCTACGAGCCATCACTCGCGAGCGTAATCAACCAATTGGATGCGTATTACATCCACCTTTTTCTCATCTGGAATTTGCTCGGCAACGAGCAGGTTCTCAGTATCAACTAGCCATTTCTCTGCTGGTAATGACTTCTCCATTCTTGTAAATGTAGACAGACCGAGCTTTCTAAAGTCCGCCACGGTGTCCTCACGCTGTGTTGGTCTGGATGCTGCTGCAACTACGGACTGCCGGACCATCCGCAGACCCTCTTTGAAAGTATCGGCCTGCTACTGATTTAGCTCAGTTTGACGCTTCTGGTTTTCAAGCATACCACGTACAACTCCAAGTAATACGGCGCTATCTACACGCTTCTGGTATGACATCAAATCTCTATCCGCCATGATTCTGAAGCCAAGACACCGAAGGGGATTAGTAACGGTAAATAGGATTCAATAAACAAGGTAGCTATAGATTCAAGACTGACAAGATAATATTGTGGCAAGACATGTTCCTAATTCCTGGTTTCCTGGTTAGTGTATTGGGTTCAATACCCAACTACAAAAGAACCAAACCCGACTAACCCTAAATCCTAGGACTCAGATACCAAACAAACCCTGTCACGTCCTGCTTCCTAAAATACCTAAACATGGCACGTGACAGAGCCAACCATGGTACTTGTGGCTAAGAATCATCTCTCCAAAGTCACATTACGACTGTTAATCAGATATCAAGAACAATAAAATAAAATCTAGCCAACACATGTCCATCTGCCACAGTAAATAAAACCAAGAAATAGGTATAGCGGAAACTAATAAAGATCTAATAAACAATAGTATCTGAATCACGTCCTAATATGGGTTCACATCAATAGAAATAAAACTGCGGAAATAAATAAACTAAGAGTCTCTAAACTAAATGGCCAGCTCCTCATTACTCGGCTTGATTGCTAAAATACTCCTGATCTGCCTGCGATAAAGGTAGAGGAACCGGGCCATGCAAAATCCAGACGTTAGTGCGTCACAAATATCAAAACAATAGTAATAACCAGGATATGATGATATGATTAAACATTCGTATAAATAACTAACACAGGGGTAAAACAATGAGATATATGTATGTGATGTGTATCCTGGAGTATGTGCTTCTAGGTTATCTATTTTACAAGTCTTTGAAATCAACAACTGAGCCTTTTATCCCAGGCATATGGGGTAGGCTACATGAACCAACATGAGAATCACGCCGGGTCCAGCACATGAATCCTCTGCCTTCACTCACTCCTATCGAACAATATACTTTCATTGAGGCCTTTGACAACCATATTGTTGCGTATCACCTCCATCTATGTTTTCTTCGGTCTCTCTTTTGCTCTTTTGCCATCGCCCATAGCGAGAGTATCTATTCGTCGAACCGGTGCTGCCATAGGTCTGCGTCGCATATGACCAAACGATCTTAGTCGGTTTTCCCGCATCTTCTTCTCCACCGGTGCTACACCAACTTTTGCACGAATATCCTCATTTCGCACCTTATCTTTTCAAGTGTTACCGCACATCCAATGAAGTATGCACATCTCCGTTACGTGCATCTTTTATGTATGAAGCTTTTTAGGAGCCCAGCATTCTGTACCATATAATAAGGCAAGCCGAATAGCGCTCCGATAAAACTTCCCTTTCAATTTTAACGGAAAGTTACGATCACACAAAATCCCTGTTGCACTTCTCCATTTCGACCAACCAGCTTGGATTCTTTGATTAACATCACTATCGATCTCCCCATCCTTTTGGATGATAGAACCTAGATATCTAAACTGACCGTTCAGTGATATCTCTTGCCCTTCCAATGTTATACCAATATGATTTTGACTTCTCTGTTTACTAAATTTGTAATGCATATATGCTATCTTGGACCTGCTAATCTGAACCCTAGAGATTCCAATGTTTGCCTCCATAATTCCAATTTGGCGTTAACCCCTGTTTTCGTCTCATTTACTAGAACAATATCATCAGCGAATAGCATACACAAGGTACTTCATCTTGGATAGTTCTGGTAAGCTCATCCATCACGATGGTAAACATGAATGGACTTAATGCAGATCCTTGATGTAAACCAATTGTAATCGGAAAATCACTCGTTAGGCCGCCTCAAGTTCTGACATTTGCCACTACTCCATCGTACATATCCTTGATTATGTCAATATACTTGACGGGGATCCCCTTCTTCATCATTGTCCTCCATAATACCTCTCTAGGTATCCTGTTGTACGCTTTCTCTAAATCAATAAATATCATATGCAAATCTCTTCTCCTATCTCGAAAACGCCCGACAAGTTGACGGAGCAAATGAATAGCCTCTGTCGTCGATCGTCCAGGCATGAACCCAAACTGGTTCTCTGTTATCTTAATATCCTTCCTTAGCCTGTGTTCAATCATTCTCGCCCAAAGTTTCATGGTGTGACACATACGTTTTATTCCACGGTAGTTGGAGTAACTTTGAATGTCACCATTGTTCTTGTAGATAGGTACAAGAATACTTTTTCTCCATTCATTTGGCATCTTTTTTTGTTTGCCAAATCTTATTAAACAGATCCATCAGCCTTATTGTAACTCAACGGTATTGTTAGGGCCAAAATTTACACCCCGGTTGACCAAGTCAAAATCAAAGTCAACCTCAAGTTAAACGGGTCCAAGCTCAGGTCAAGTAGGCCTATGCCAAGTCAAGCCCGAACATGAAGCGGCTAGCTTTCCCCATGCCAAGAAGAAAATTATGTAATAAATAAGTTTGATGTAATTTTCATACATGAATGTAAAATAAATGGGCAAAAAACCAAATTTTTGTAAATCCCATGGCTCATGTGCAAAAAGAAATAAGCATATGAGGCATGAGATGGGCAAAATGCCATTTTGTAAAGCCTAAGGGCTATATGTAAATTTGTAAGCCTATATAAAGCAACATGATAATGAAATGAAAGACAATAATTCATTCCCCTAAAAAATCTAGGGTTTCTATGTCTCCTTGTTCTTCTTCAAGGTTCTAAATTTCCTTTTTTTTGAATTAAATCAAAAGTTTAACTCTTCTTTTTCCAGAAAGAAATAGTTTTTCACTATAAAACCCTTGAAGGGAAACTTTGATCTCCCATCAAATCCCCCAAAGGGGTGATTTTTAAGCCTCACCCTCATTTTCCTCTAAGATCCATCTAACAGAGAGGAGGAAGAAGGAGATCCATCTCCAAAAATCCCACTTTGGGAAATATCCAAGGCTCAAGAAAAAACCCAGGGCTCAAGAGAGAAGTAAGGGGTCCCCTTTCATCATCTCCGAAGATCTTTTAGGAGTTTAACTCTACAAGAAAAAAAATATATATAAAATGATAAATCCCTTTTTTAGGAGTTTAACTCCAAAAGTCAATTGGGAGTACAACTCCCCGTACAGGGGCTAAGCCTTTTTTTTCGCAGGCGCCCAGCGCCCACGCGTCCTTAGGACGCTATTCATTATTTTTTTATATACACACTCCAAACTTTGTGAGGCCCCCGATATACCGAAGACCCTTCAAAACACAACACACACTGCACATTGAGTTCGCATGACCAGTTTGACCCGTCAATCGGAGGTTCCGTCGCTCCAAAGATGAGAGGTAATTAACGGCAGCTTAGTCCGCGGCTGCCGGAGATTCGGATCCCTACAATCAATAAATCCCGGTCTATCCTAGGCAGGGGGAATCTGGAATGCGCCCGACAAGCGATACGTATTTCCCATCTCAATGGAATGACGAAAAACACCCAACAAGTATATATCATGTTCAAATCCCCATCGGACCACATCATCCGGAATCATGACAAACAATAATATCTTTTTGAGTTACGTTTCGGTTACATTCTTGATTTCCCCTTTTCCCCCAATGTTCTGTGCTCAAGTCAGGTATTGACAATGTAAAGCTAATGCCAATACAGGATCAAGCAGGTACATGTCTTGTCTATATAGACAACAAGTCACATCCATCAGGACAACAATCAGAATTGTTGGCATTAGCAATAAGATCCAAATAACAAGTCTGGTAGTGTGTCGTGAACATGTCATATACTGTATATTAACCAAAATAGATACCAATGTAAAACTGTGATCAATATCGAAACACAATTACTGCTAGGATGCATATGTAACTATCTGTAATAACCGTTATACGTCCATTACCATATATGATGCAATCTAGATAACATATTAAACCGATATAGTAGTACGATATTATCGTGATATTTCGGCATGCAACTGGATAAGCTAATATCAGTATGGATACAGACGGATATTGTAAAACCGTAAATCGCTACTACTCGCTGAATATTAAAACGTATGCACTTTGGTCGAGCATATGAATATCGATATAATCAAAACAGTATGTTGCAAGTTTAGAACTTGCCTGATCGGATTTCGCGTCGAGATACAGATATCGCGTTTCGACGTCGAAATAAAGTTACGGCGCACTTACGCACGCAGGACTGGACCTGGCTGAGCAGTTGTGTGACGTGGTGACTGGGCCACATAATGATGGTGACTGGGTTGTCCGAATCGTCGGCGACATGCGCAACTCCGGCGAGACGATCAGGGATCAAGAAAAGAAAGAAGAAGAGGTTGCTGGGTTTCTGGAGTTCTGGGGATTAGGCGAGCACAGAGGAGATATGATAGCGACGAGGTGACGATGACGAGGCCGACGGCGAGATGGCGTCGGCGTGAGATTTGAATGGTGCTCGGGATTCGCAGAGGAAGGAGAATGGGTGTGGTGGTGGTCTGGGGTTGCCGGGAGACAAGGAGGGTGAAGAGGGTGGTCGGTGTTGGTGGGTTTTTTGGCGACGAGGGGTTGCTGGCGATGGGTGTTGGGTTCTTGGCATCGGGAAAAAGGTTGGGTGGTGCGTAAGGTCGTCGGGGAAGTGAGGAGGAGATGATGGATGTGAGGACGAGGAGGCGAAGTGATGGGGACGGGACGTGAACGAGGGCGTGGGTTATGGTTCGTGTTCGTGGCGTGAGAGGAGAAGAAACGAGGAAGAGAGGGAGAATGTGTTATATATATATATATATATATATATATATATATATATATATTAGAGAAAGTGAACGGGGTTAGAGAGAGACGAGAGAGAGACAGAGGCAAGAGAAAGAGAGAATTTTTTTATAATTAATATATTATATATATAACTCTCTCTATATATAGGTTTTTACAGATAATACCAGATTACTTCGAATATTATCCGTACCCCTTCAAAAATCTAGTTTTTCAATATGGAGAATATACGTAAAAGTTTAAAGCATAATGTGATATCCGGTAAATAAAAACATATACCCCTAATACGGATCTACATAAATATACGTAACGATCAAATAATCTGTCAGTTTAACACTTAGGGTATGAACATGATATATGGGTGCAACCATATGATATGGGGTGCTACGACATTCAGGGCTAGATAAGAAAATATATTATTTGGTTTTATATTGCATTTTAAAAAGATATGTGTATTCTAAAATATATTATATATGTATACAAAATCTAGATTTGCATGGATCCACTATACTAGCAAACATTTGATATAATCTTGAATCATATTAGGTTTCAAATATGCGGGTCGGATCGGATAATAGCCACAACTACTAATTGCACTATCCGCAACCCAAAAGCAACAATAATCAAGATTTTTGCCGCAAGATTTGAAATACCCCAAATATATATAGTATAACCGTGCTAGGGTATTACATCGATCCAATGATTGTCTGAGTTTTGATACTAAGATCGATCCCGAGATTCTAAAACTTGGTATTGGGTTCATCAATTGGTTATTTTCGTTTTAATGTTTAATTTATTAATGAGTAAGTGAGTTTATTAATGGGTTATTGGTTTATTTGACTACATATTTGCTAATAAACTATAAAAAGTTTGCAATTATCTTTATAACATATTTCAAAAAAATATTTTAGACATTGATTACTAAGAAATGTGTCAAAATGTTTGCAGTTATTTTACGGCTTATTTAAAACTTGGGTAACTTGTCAAAAGCCCCTGGCCCGCTCGAGAGTTGTCTAATCAGTAATTTTCGAAATTGTTGGGAAAGGCCCACTGTTCAAAAACTTTGTGAAAAAACTGCTGGGTTGTATTTCATTTAGACCTTGTATTCTTTCGACTGCTTGAATATTACAGACAACTGCTTAGATATTACAGGCAACTGCAACTGTTTAGATATTAAATGCAACTGGTATACATGGGGTTTTGATTGGGCCCAAGGTTCTTTTTAACAAAAGCAAAAAGCCCAGGGGTTTTTACACAAGTTTGAAGTGTGCCGGTTTTTTTTGTTGATAATTTACCCTTAAAACTTATGCTAATTTTTAAAATATCCATTTGTTCAATGATAAAAAAAATCATATGTTTCTGATCCGAGATGACCGATATTGCCGAGATGAGATTCCAAACCTAAAAATAATCGTCCAATACGGTACCGATCCTGAGGTTTTAAACCTTGCTTCCAATAATATGAGATATGAAGTGGTTTAAAATAAATTATTCACGGTTATCATATACCTACTAACAATACCGTTTCATATAAGTTTTATATCAGTTCTCCAAAAATTATATCTTTTCATGCATAGTTCAAAAATTTCCAACCGATTTGTAGATATGTGGATCAAGATAAACAGTGGAACGCCAAACACATTTTGAGGCTTGTGCCTAAAGGATGAAGTCCCTATACACAACATCTTTTCCCCTCTCCTTTTTCTTTTGCTATAATATGTGCGACCACGCATGTTTTTTGAAATTGACTTGCTGTTTCCTTCAGTTTGCTTTATTTTTTTATACTATTTTCATTGAACCCACTTACAATTTTAATGTTCAATAAGTTTTTTATCAGCTCATAAGTCAGACTTTACTATTACATATATTTTCATTTTGCATTATATATTCATGAAAGCTGCAGATAAAAACTTCGTACTTAGCTTCATCATTTATCACCTTCATATTGTTTTCCTCCTGTGAATAAAACTTAACTGAAAGAATTTACTAATGACATCGTAAAAATGGTTCTCTTGGTAGCTTCAATGTTGAAAATTGTCTTTTTCTTTGGAGTTTTTAAACAGAAATTTCTCCTATTTACATGGTTATTTCCCTCCCAAACCTTTTTTTGTCATTTTATTTGTGAAATTCATCATTTGCAGGCTTCCCCGTTGAAGTTCAAGTTGAAAGCTTACATTCACTTGGAACACTATGTTCTATGTATGAATCACCAGAGAGGAGCAGTATGAATGAAAACAATTACCTGCAGTTTCTAGCTGGATTTTCTTCACTTCTTATTCCACTTTCTAATGCAAACAAGGTTTGTCTTCCCCAATCTTTTATTTTTTTTATGTGAAATGATAAATTTAAAGCTGTAGGCTCATCCGTTATTGTTTCATCCGTAAATCTTATAGTTGTTATTGTAGCCTTTTAAATTCTGATTCCATAACTGAAAGTGTCAACTCTGCTTAAGGATATACGTACTGCTGCTGTGAACTGTGTTGAAGGAGTGTATAAACTATGGCGCCAGGTTGATGTATCTCGATTCAAAAATGGTAACCAATTCTCTTATTTTCTTTCTATTGTTTTTCACCCAGATAACATACCTCTTATCATTAATTTTTTCTACCATATAATGGTATACTTAATGTTAATATTATTACTTTCTTGATTGCTATTGCAGTAGTAATTTTATTTTTCCTGTTAAAATTGCAGGGAGCGACAACATTTTGTCTCGCTGCCTATTGACACCAACTTTTGGAGAGTTTTTGGAGTCTGTAGTCAGCCAAAAACAACTGATTGCCTCAGATGCCAATTTTCTTCCATCATTTCTCATGTCAATTTTAGGCGCATCTATTCAAAGCCTTTTAGTGCCAGAAGACATTAGCAGGAGGTCATCATTCCCTTCAACTTCTCCTCTTTTCCTTTCCTTTTTGTCCTTTTTTTACAGTTTCCCTCTCAATTTTTTAGAATACATGTCGCTATTTTATGCCTTGATTTATGATGTAAATTTGTGTTTTCTTCTTCTTTAGCTTCATATAAAGTTTAATTATAAACGGTTTACCTTTGTGCCCAGCACTGATTACTTTCCAGTCTGGCATACAACTTCGAAAGCTTTTTATTCATTTTTTCCCTCTATAATATTTGATATTTTCCAGTAATAGTGAAAATGCCCATTTCACATCCTTGTGTTGGTGTTTGTATTATCTACCACATACATTTCTGTGCTCCCTTTCTCCGAATTGTAATATAAGTATGTGCTTCACCACTATAATTTTATGGTTTTGAGCAAAATTTAAGAGAAGAATAATTTTTCGTCATAAATTAATTTAGCCTAATGTCTGTATTAGAATAGAAGTTATCCACTATAAAAAAAATTAATGGAAAGGTTTGGATAGAAGAAAGAGGTGTAGTTGGGAAAGATATAGGGTAAAAAAGCAACGTACTATGGAGTTCATTTTCTCTTCATTGGCTAAATGATTTATCATGATTGTGCACGTAAGGAGGAAGATGTTGGTAAAACCGGAGCATGTATTATGAAAACTGACTTTTGCAATCATATGATAATATGAAGATGAACTAAAATTTTACTAGCCAACTGTCTATTTAGTATGGGTTGGGAATTCATAATTGTATGTTAATAATGCGTCTCTGAACTAATAATGTTTAGATGAATGAACTTAAGTGGAGAAATGAGATCATGAAAAGTTGGGAGTAGCATTCATTGACGATCACCATCAAGATGGTTAGAACTTCAGACATGCGCAAAGCATAGGCTGATAAATCATGAATGTGAGGAGCAGTAATACAATCGGAGTTGTTTGAGAGACAAGGAGCAGGGGCAGGCCTAAATTTGCATGGTGATCATGAGTTTGAAAAACGATACAATTGATGTTAAGTTAATATGGGAGATGGCCATTGACAAACTTAATGTAGGAAAAGGACTCATGTAGCTGGCCTCAAATTTTGGATAAAGGCTTTTGCTCTTGTTAACATTTCTCATGTACATGGTCGTTCATGGAATTTGATTTCAGTTTTGAAATATAATCATCTTAATGGAGTGTTCACTCCAACTATTCCTTTTGGTTCCTTAGATTTAACAATTGCCACGGATATTTTGGTTGGAGCTAGGCATTTTGTGAAATCATGTGAAACCATATTTATTTTTTATAGCTTCCCAGTTGCAGGTCATAATATATTTCTGAAGATTGTAGGTAAAAAGATGGTTTGCAAATATTGAAAGTGAGAACAATGGCATAAGGCATTGCTGTGCTGTCAGACAGAAAGGGCTGCAACCCAAAATTCTTGTGGACTTGGGAAGTTGGGACCAAGTCATTAATCTTCTATTTAGTATATCTTCCATCCTTATCTTTGTAGGCAGCCGGGAATGTGAGCTCACCCTTTATTGATTAAATAATGTATGACTTGGCTGATGCTGTTTTCTGTGAAAAGACAGAAGATACCATCATGGTTTAAAGAAAGCATATGCTGTTGTTATGTTATTTCCATGCTGATTGGTATTTCTTACCAGGCAAGGGTGTAAATGCTTACATACGTGCACAAACTGTATAGCCCCTTTGCTTAGTGACATATGGCTGGTCGACAATGATTCTAGTTGTGCAAGTTACCCTCTTATATTTCCATTATTTGGCTTCACTTGACAATCTCATTTCGTATGTCAATCTTCAGAGAGCATAAAACATTGTATGAATAGAACAGATTCCCTCTTAATCTCTTGTTGAAGACACGGACACCTTATGGTCTATCTATGTTTATTCATGAAAACCTTTGCTCATGAGAAAGAAAGAATATCTGCATGCCTGCTAAAGATTAAAATCATCCATTTTTTAATTTAAAAAGCATCTACCTACCTACCTACAAAGAACTAACAATCACACTGGCTATTTCGATTAGATTTTCAGGATATTAGTATGTTTTTTAGGAGTATGTATCATCTGTGTATCTACATGAGCAGATAGTAAACCCCATTCCTTTAATCTTTGCAGTTCTAAATTTTATAAATTTAGATTATGCTCTTCTCAAACACTTCCTATATATTTTCATTTACAGCCTTTTAAGTTTATTTTCTAATTTGCAGGTTTAACAAGGCTTCAAAGGATGCCATATTGCTTTTCATATTGAGTTCTGCTCTTAAATTTTCCTCGTATGGAAAGGTATGTCTGAGTTTATCACTATATCCGAATCTGTGCGTTAGTATCATATGCCATTCTCTCTCTCTCTCTCTCTCTCTCTCTCTCTCTCTGTTGTATATTTATTAGGGCTGGTTTACTTTTTGTCAATTGAGTGCTGTAATCTGTAACTTCAATTTGCAGATTTAGATTCTTGTTACTTTATTTTGGCCTTATACAATTCGTACTTGCAATGTGGATATTCGATTTATGATGATCCTGCCTTTTTCCAGCTAGTTGTGCTATCGTTGTTCAAAGGGTGGGGGAATGCCATTCTCCTTGTTGAAGGAGTCAGGACATTGTTTTTGGAACTTTTGGAACGACACAATAAATGCCACACGAGGCTGGATAAATCAACAGAGGAACTGTCAAAGATTGAAATAGACATATTATGTTTGCTGTTGGAGGTAATGATATTTAGTCATACTTTGTATTTTCTGATCCCGTTTCCTTTTCCTCACATATACACTTAGTTTACACTCCTTAAGTTCTTTGCATCCAATTTCATAGGCTAATACATTGTTGACAGGTTTGCGTTCATCCATCAAACCTTGGACGGAATGACAGTGACATCCTAAATTGTCCAATGAAAGCTTTAAAGGTAAGTGGATGTTTTATTGATTGATTCTTATCTGATACCTACCCTGCGAGTATTTTTTATTTTTATTTTTTTGTCCTCAAGCTACGTCTGTGATTGTTCAAATTTCAGGTGTATGATTTGCCCTCTAATGACCCGGCTATTATTCAGCCATGCATCACGGTTCTACAAAATCTGACATGTTCCTTCTATGAGACATTGGATGCCGAGATGCAGGTTTTCCTGAATACACAATAGCAATTACTTTCAGAACCATTCTTTTGTCATATTAATTTTTATTTTATTCTATTTTTATGTTTGCTGTTTTAGAACTTCCTTGCTTTGATGAGCTAATTAGCAGATGCAGCTGTTTTCATGAATCTGTTATAACATTGCTATAAATAAGTTGCCTAGAGGGGAAAAAATACATGCATAGTAATATAGTATGCTTTTATAAGGGGAATAATACAGACTACATAATGCTTTAATTATTTCTGGAGTTAGTAAACTGCTAAAATGTTAATTTATAGTGTCTATTGGCATCAGATTAAGATTACATGAGTATTAAATTTTGAGTTTTGGGTTTGAAGGTATGGATTGAAAATTGGAGGATGGATAGAATAGGGTTTATCCAAGGGCTAGTGGTGCATGTAAAGATTATATGGAGATTTTTAACGGTAGAAATAAATTTGGATGTTGTAAGATAGCCTATTTGCGCTTAATGCTGCCATTCCTACAAATTAGAAGATACCAAAAAAATATGAAGTGGAGAAGGAATTATGCATTCTAGGAGGCATTGAGACATACAAAGAAAGAATTAGAAGTAGTGGGAGCTCTTTAGTATGCAATCATTCATTATAATAATGAAAATCGCCTCTTGGAGTAGATAGTCCATTTATAGAGGATTGGTGGTAAACAAGAAGCGTTCAGCTGTGTTTGACCCTCTGTATGTTATTTCAAACCAAGTGAAAAAAATTCACTAGAGTAGATAGTCCATTTTTGAAGGATTGGTTGTAAACAAGAAGCGTCCTGCTGTGTTTGACCCACTGTATCTTATTCCAGACCAAGTGAAAAAATTCAAACTTTAAAGTCAAGGAGAAGGGATCGACTGCAATCCATAATGAAAATAAAACTCTCTTTGACACATCTTTATTTGTGTCTATAAGGCTCCCTAACTTTAGACTTGTAAATACATTTTTAAAATAAAATTAAAAAGCATTTTAAAGTAAATAAGTAGGACTTCCTAATGATTTTGCCTGTTATAATTCTTGAGGGCTCCAATTGGTACCCTTGTTAAAACTACCACCAACTTAATGGTAATATCTTCTTTATGACGGATTCTTTCTTGGGTCCATCCCTGAACACCCTCATGGGCCTCACTTCATCCTTACTCCTCAGATATTGGGTATTTGAGATCTGATGGTCGGTGCAATGTGGCATAATCATGCTAATTAAATCATTATTTCTGCTGACCTCTTCAATGTTTAATTGGTAGAGATAGGTTTTTGGTGATATGATACAAAGACAGTCAGTCAGTTTATCATACAATGTTGATTCAGTTTCCTAGCTGCCTCTTTATCTGGAAGCAGCATGGGTGTTAAAATAACAATATGGATCTTTCTGGTTTGATAAGACAATTTGAAGAAGGCTATATGTCAACACTGTATTACCTAGGGTGTTTTTTTTACTATATAAATGGATTCAATGGATTTTGAAGTAGTCATTTTGTGGATTTGATGCTTGCAGCTAAGAGATGATAATATGGTTATTATCAGCAATCATTGCTTTCTTCTGTACCTAGTGCATGTAATTTCATGAGCAGAAGATATTCCTTTATTTCTCCTCTTCCTCACTCTGCAGTTTTGAGCTATATCTCAAAAACTTTCTACTAGTTTCTACCGATGTGATATATTCAACTGCACCATAATAATGATATTGCTATTTTACAGCTAAAGTTCTGAGGCAAAGTATCAATATGTGACATCTTTTAATCACTTACCAAAGTGAGATGAATTTTAGGGTTCTTCTTCATTTCTTCTGTACTATCTATCTTCGTTTGTAGAGGCGGATTATGTTCTTGTTCTTTTTATTATAATGTTCAAGCCATGTAGGATCCACCCCTCCCTATTTAATAAGTCGAGTTGGTCTCCTGGTTGCATTCCATGAACTTGTAGAGATTGTTGTATTTGGATCAACTGCGATTGGTTATCAGCCAACTCTAGATAACTCGAATGCAAATACGATTTATAAGTGAAATAGTTTCTCGGTATACTTAAGTGCATTATTCTAATGCAACACCCTGTGACAGTTTTCCAGCTTACATTCACTATTAACATAAAGTAAATGTAAAAATTATTGAATATACCACCTTTTCTTATTGCAATTGATTGCTGTCATGCTGGTTCATAGATGACATTCTGTGTAACATTACACTTTCTTCTACAGGATGAGCTATTTGAAGAGGTGGTTTTTCTTTTCCGAAATAATAACGGGGACATAAGGAATGCTGCTAGGGAAGCCATTCTGCGAATAAATGTGCGGATATGACCCTTCCTGAATCTTTATTCTCTTTTCCAACTACATGGCGTAGTAGCTGCTTTATTTATTTATTTATTCTTATCTTACTTGCTAAACAGAAATAGCTTGAAATTATCTGTTATGTACTTGAAAAAACCTATTTGAATCAAGATGTGCTAAAATGCAAAGACAATTCATACTTCACAGTATTTTTTACTTTTCACAAAAAATAAAAATTGATTTACCATAGATTTGACTCTAATAATATTATGTTATGAAAAACATCTCATCTGGCCAACGCATATTTGAGCTGAGCTGGAATTTGTGTGCAGTCAATCACATTAGCAAAATTATATTCATACTATCCACTTTATATTTTAAACAATGAGCTTAGGAGGCATAATAGTGGCTGGGTTTGCTTTCTGGACATATCAACTAAATGTGATATGTTATCCAATGTAAATATGTATGATACAAAAAAGAACCGTGATATCTGGGATATTAGTCGTGCGTTTGTTTTTTCTCATGTCATTTCTTCTAGATTGTAAATCTAAGTGTCTTTGTCTCTTCTCGCTGACATGGTCTTCAACCTTGGTGAGTTCTGTTTTATGTACCCGAACAACCAAATCAATTAAATGAAAATTTCGGTTTTTGGTTCCTTCAGTTTTGATTTAGTTCTTAGAATGAGATTTTTGGCGGAGAAATCAAACCAAAAAATGAATTACAATTATATGGCAATGCCCATGCGCGCATGTACGTGTGTTAACAACAGTATGGACGACTTATTAGTAATGATGTTAACAATTATTATAATAAATGTAACATGCCAAAAGCTGAGAGCCAAACCAAACCAAATTACTCAGCTTTAGCTTGGTTTTGTTTTGAGTGTGGTTCGGTTGCAATCTTAATGGCTATTTTTTTTTGGGGGGGGGGGGGGGGGGGGCGGGGCGGCAAAAACTGATCTTAGCTGACTGATTGCTCACTCCAACTTAAAAACGACATAATTAGTATGGTTGATTTTCCTACTATTTCACCTTGTTCATGAGGTATTATGGCAAGCTTCTATTTTGTCCATGGCTTTCTTCGTGTAGGAAATAAATTTGCTAGCTGATGCTAATCTTAGAGCTGATTACAATTTTTTTTGCCTTTCAAATTATTTACCCATCTCAATGTGGAGACATGGTTCATCACCTATATTGTTTTAATGGGGGAAACCCTTGATTACTGTTTGAAAGTCCTTTGCGATTCTGTTCTCTTGCACTAATCGTGAGTTTTCTTTACAGTGCTACCTAGTACTTTTATGGTGCAATAACTTGGTGAGTATAAACAGATTTGTTGTGGTGGAAGGTGCTTGTTGTATAAAAAAAATTACTCCAAAAGACACCTCTCATTGAGATAACATAGCCTGTATATATTTGTCTTTGTCAATTAATTCGTTGGATACCACAATACCACACCAGTAATAATTTTATACCTCAGAATTTGCACATCTTCTTGTAACAGATTACGATTTTTTTAATCATTTTGAACAGGACTGAAGCATGTCCGGTTCACGTTGTATATTATCTTCTATATGTTCTAAGCAATCAACTGTCTTTCATTCATCTGACTTTTCTTCCAACCATTATCTGTTTTGTTGATTTATTGGTCTATAGTTTTAGCTGTGGCGTTTAACATCCGTTCTCCGGTGTCCTCTTAACATGCCTTAGATGCCTATGAGTAACACTTTCCTTTCCTGTTTCAACTATGGCAGGTTAGTTGCTCAACCATTGCAAGGCTACTTAGCTTGATTCTTACCTCAGACCGGAAGAGTCGTTCCTCAAAAAGAGTGAAAAGAGAAAAAAATATTGCTCGTGGTAGTATGAACTTTTGTGAAGTTTTGCATAATAAAGAAGAGACAACAGTTTGTTATCTTGTGTCATTGCTTGATATCCTTTTACTGAAGAAACAAATAGAGAAAAGGTAACCCATGACATACATATGATATCTATATATTTTGGTTCTTTGTTTGGCTTTTTGAGCACAGTTTCAATTCCTTGCGTTTTCTGTAGGGAGATTTTGGTAGAACCACTTTTTCAAGTTTTAGAGAGACTTTTTTCAAAGGAATGGCTTCTTGACCTGGCTAATCAAGGTGATAAAGAAGGTAGATCTTTATCTGATGTTCCTGAATCGATTTCTGGTGGGGTATATTATGCTCGACAGACAATACTATTAATACTGAAAGATATTATCGATTCTCTATTGCTGGAACATCCTCAGAAGGTGAAGGTAGTGGTTTCCTAAATTGATTAATATATCCTTGTGCAAAATGCGCTTACATGGTAACATTAATTACACTGTTTGCAGGAGGAGCTTAAAAATAAATTTAATATAGATTTGTTAGTTGAGTTTGCTCGCTCAACTGAGGATTTCTCAACTCGCAATCATATATTCTTGTTGCTTTCTTCTGTTGCAAAGGCATCTTCTGGATGGCTTTCAGAGCATATGTTCGATTTATTTACTATAATCGGAGAGTCTGCTGTAAAACAGGTTAGTTGCTGCTTCCCCATAGCAATCAAGGGTAAAATTGTATTTATTATCTTGTAATTCGTTTACCGGAGACCACCCTGGTTAGCGATACTCTATGTCAAGAGAGTGATTGATTACTGGCCATGATCAACATGGCTACTGTGTTCGTTATATAAATATATATATGACAAAAACAGAGTATAAAGTGGCACAATAGGAGATTTCGTACATTGGCGGCTCTAAACGTCAACCTTTCGTCAGTTTTATCAACAATTATCGACAATCGGCATCAGCCGTCTTGATCATCATGCCCTTAAATATGTGTACGTCAATTTTCATGATAATTGGATGCCGTTCATCCATGCACCAGATGATTGTAATATTAATGTTTTTTTCGACAATAGAACATATGATAATAGTAAATGAATGGGCAAAGAGTATCTAAACGACATGAAAATTGGTGCACCCATAGTTTAGTTCATGGAGATTAATATGGCGGTGCCGGTCGTAACGAACAGTTGACTTTTCAAGCCTCCAATGTAGGAAATTTCCTACCATGCCACTTTGTACTCGGCATCCTTCTCTCTCTCTCTTTCACACACACACACACAAGCTTATCGTTTTTTGTGCAGGTTATTCCAAAAGCAATTAATCTGGAATCTTATTATTATGGTCTTTTTTGTGCCTTATAATTCAGTGAGTATTATATAGAGTAATCTGGAGTTCTATAATCTGAAATGATCGAGGGAAAAACAAAACTTTCCCAATGTAATATTCCTTTTTTTAGCATTAAAAGCTGCTTCTATCTTGATCAGTCGGGATGGAAAAACAACTAGATGTTGTGATATTAGAAGACGTGTGGGTATCAAAATGTTTCGGGAGGAGAAACTGTAACAGAGAGTTCAAACCTTGTAGAAAGCTTTACATTGGATGCCTTTTGAGCATATGATCAGATTAATAAATTCTCTAATACTTAATTGGCAGACTTGAATAAGACATTGAGTGCTATACGAAAGATGAATACTACACAAATGCTAGTATGCATGTGAATGGACTTTTGATATCCCAAGTGACTAAACTATAGTAGATGCATGGATACGGTGTGTATGTGTATCAGTATAATGGGTATATAGTGCCATAGGAGGGCCCCCCCCCCCCCCCCCAAAACAAAAAAAAAGACAAAGAAAAAGAACCCAAAAAAAAGAAAAGAAGAAGTAAAAGAAACACACAAGTGATAGTTTTGAACAATAACATATTCATCGTTATCTTCTACTATAATTGATTAGTGTCTCCATGCTATAATGGATATCTTGAGTCTTGACAATGTTCTAAGCTCTGATTTGATTTCTATGGCAAGCAAGTGATAATTTTTTAACTCTTATGCTGCTTGTATTTAATGCCAGGTTGATAGTCACTCGCAACATATCATGGAGGAGCTTATCTCTACACTTGTTCCCCATTGGCTATCTGAAACTAGCAGTATAGGGGAGCTGCTTCAGGTTTTAAATCCATTAATCACAACCATAAATCTTCATTTTTGGAATTTCATAACTATTTCTGACAATATTGCATGTGTTTTCAGATTTTTATAAAAGCGTTGCCAGATATTGCTGAACATAGACGTTTAACTCTAATAGTGTACCTTTTGAGGTGCTTATTAATTTGAATGTTGATTCTTCTACATTCCTTCTGGGTCCTTTTCAAAGTCTAATATACTTCAGGTTACTTTTCAGGTCTTTAGGAGAAAAGGATAGCTTAGGTGTGCTGATATTTCATCTTTTCCGCTCATCAATATTTCGGCCCAGTAAATCTAGGGATAGCGAAAGGAATGTGCATGATATACAGACATCTCCCAACATCCTTTCTGAATGGGAGTTCATTTTCGCAACAAAACTGAGCAGTCAATACTCCTGTGAAATATGGTTTCCATGTTTAGTAAATCTTCTGGAAGAAATTAAAATGCATAGTCGGCATGACGAACTATTTCCAATGCTACACATGACAATGCAATTTATCTTACAAAAGTTCGAGGATACCGAGTTACTTTTTAAGCTCGAGTCTGGGAAAAATCCAGATTATCTTCAGGTATCCATCAGCTTTTCATGAACGCCCATGTTTCTGTTTATATTGTAACCCTTATTTGAGAAAATTAATTGTATTTATTATTAATATTCTTTTCTTTCATATAGGTTTAATTTAATTGTTTATAACATGAAGGTTCTCAAGGCCAACTTTCACATTTTATTTTCTGTCATTTGTATTGAGCCAGTAAAACTAACCGCTTGCCAGTTCTCGAAGTTGTCACTCTCATATATTTGACCTTCTACATAAACATTTGAGATTTCAGGTCACACTTGGATCATTAATGGAGCATGCCGTCTTGCACTTGCAACTTGTGAATGCCAAAAGCAAACATGTCAGCTTATCCAGAAATATGGTGAGGGAACTTAAGGATTGCTTCAACAGAGTTCTGAAGACAGTTACACTGTGGATGCGACCCTCCAGTTACTTCAAAAGCATAACTCAGTTGCTAGAGCTTACTGATGGAAATGTTAAAAAGAAGGTAGCCTTTATCAAATGAGCAACTATTATTGTTTATAATATGATAATTATACCTACTTCTTAGACAAAAGAGTACCTAGATATGCAAGCCCTGCACCTAATTAAGCATGTAGTGTTTTTATTTCGAGTCTTTTTGGTATACCTGATGTTTTGATAAAGGAAAAGAGTAAATCGAAACCTTCGACATTCGACATTCGACCCTTGAGCGAATGAAGTGTAAGCTCAAGGAATTTAAATTTATTATATCAGTTATTTGAAACATATTAAATAGTTTTTAATTTTCAAGGACGCCTTAAATGTATCTAATGATGACAAGATAAATGGAGTAAAAACTGAAAAGAATAAGAGTCGGTATTATCATATTATGATTATGTTGTTGGAGATCCTGTGATAGAAAGTCTAAGGTGGCTTTCCAGTATTGGCCACAGCTGGTTTGAGATTCTTCTCACTCACTGTTCCATTAAATTGGGATGGGACAAAACAGAAAGAGGCATGGCCAGAATAATGTTGATACTGATGCGTGTTAAAAAAATTGAAACTAACAAGTGTAAGTAAGCTTCACGCCAAATACCACAAGCTTATGAAAATTAATATAAGCTCCAGAAATTAGAACTAGATCCTGTAGTCTATTTAGAGTAATTCTTCAAAGCCCATTGAAGCAAGTTTCCTT
The DNA here is from genome assembly GCA_030015575.1 of Agapanthus africanus. Classification (NCBI taxonomy): domain Eukaryota; kingdom Viridiplantae; phylum Streptophyta; class Magnoliopsida; order Asparagales; family Amaryllidaceae; genus Agapanthus; species Agapanthus africanus. The sequence continues at coordinate 80,149,592 of JASDDO010000001.1, forward strand.
GCGAGTTTCTTAAAACATTCGGTATACTCTGTAGTTGTCCGAGGTGTCGGCCTTCTATTTTGCTGTTTTTGATCTTGAAACATTATTTACTATCAATAGAACTTCAATTGATTATTTTTGGCATTGTTAATAGGCGCTTGGGCTATTATGTGAGACTATAAAAGATCAAGGTCTGGTTCAAAAGAAAGGCAAGGATAAAAGAAGAATGAAGCAGAACTTCATTGTTGCTCAGCTTCATCTAGACGAAAAAACTACGTCATCCTTCAACGATCTATGCTTAAAAATAGTTCAGTTGATTTCTGGAACTGTGGATGATTCAGAAACTCCTGTAATGCTGGCTGCAATTTCATCACTTGAAATATTATCCAGAGAGCTTCCATCTGACAATCCGATGTTTCCCACATGCCTTGTCTGTGTCGTTAAGCACATTGGATCTGCTGATTTGGCCATATCTTCTGCTTGTCTTCGAACAACAAGTGCACTTGTTAAAGCACTTGGTTCAAAAGCTTTACCACATCTTCCTCATATCATGAAACATATGCTAGAAAGAGCTCACGAAATGTCCTATTGTCCTACTAAAAAATCTAAATATAGCCACATCAAGACTTCTGATGTAGATTTAAATCAAAAAATGCCTCTCTTGATGTCCGCTGTTATTACATTAGAGGCTGTCATAGAAAATCTTGGTGGGTTTCTAAATCCATACATTGAGGATATACTGGATCTTATCATACTACACCCGGAGTATGTTTTAGAATCTGATGCAAAGATGAACCTGAAAGCTGGTGCAGTTCGGAAACTTTTAACAGAGAAAATTCCGGTATGTTTAAGTTGAAGCCTTGTCAGCTTTAAATATTATTATCATAATATCTTATTTGTGATTTATCTACTCATGATTGAAAATTACATGAACCATGCAGGTTCGCCTGATGCTTACTCCTTTGCTGAAAATGTATTCTTGTGCCCTTAGATGTGGGGAACCCAGCGTGTGTTTGGTTTTCGAAATGCTAGCAAGTATCGTTGGTGTAATGGATAGGCCATCTATTGGAACTCATCATGTGAGGATATTTGAGCAGTGTCTGAACGCTCTTGATATACGCCGTGAACTTCCTGAGTCAATAAAGAATGTAAACATGGTAGAGCAAAGTGTTATCAGTGCCATGATTGTATTGACAATGAAGCTCACAGAAACTATGTTTCGGCCCCTTTTTATTCACAGTCTTGAATGGGCGGAATCTAAACTTGATGGTAGTGAGAGCAGCAATATGGACCGAGCAATTACCTTCTACAAATTGGTTGATAAACTTGTAGAGAAGCACCGGTAAGCCCATCACGACGTTGATGTTTTTTGCATCCTATGTTTGCGATCGTATTGTGAGCAGTGATCAGTTTAAACTTGATTGAATACTTTTCATGGCATGACTGATCTGTCATATGCATATCAGATCAATTAATGATTTTTCCAGGTGTGATTTCAAATTGTCATTTTTACTGATCATGTTAGATGTTGTTTCATAAACCTTATCCATATAATTTTGTAGAATTTTTTTTAGGTTAGAATTAACATGACAATATTAAGTTTATTAACCGGCTTCTTGCCGTTATGAGAAAACTTCAATAATCAACAATTGTACAATCAATTTCTTCATCACATGGACTTGGTACATGCTGTGATTGTCTGGTTTGTTGCTGATGAAGTTTTTGCGTAATGTCTATGCTTACTGTCTGATCTGTCACAACTCACGATGACACACAAAATTATGGTTTGCCTAGTGCTTTGTACTTGGAAATAATTGGAAAACTGATCTTTTCCAGTAGTCATTCAAAATATTTTATAAAAACTGACACCCACACTCGAGTTAGCTTTGTGATATATGTGTTATATTGGGACATGTATGAAAATTTACATTTTGCTACCACCGTGCTTTGCTGAACATTCATATTTTATTATATCTATTTTTGTCTCTCTCTCTCTCTTTCTATATATATATATATATATATATATATATATATATAGAGAGAGAGAGAGAGAGAGAGAGAGAGAGAGAATAATGGAGGAAGGATGCCATAGGAGGGAATTTCCTCCTATGGTGTCGAAAAAATACGCCCTCTATGGTTTTTTCCAACAATCGATATTCATCATCTTCATCTTTATCATCTAAGATGTGGATACACCAAATTTCATGTGATTCTACCATTTTTTTCACCGTTGAATTAGCAATGCAAAAAGTTCTATTGTTGGTAAACCGATAATTTTGCACCCACTAAATCAACGGTGAAAAAGTGGTAGAATCATATGAAATTTGGTGTATCCACATCTTAAATGATAAAGATGAAGATGATGGGTGCCGATCGTCAGCAAAAAGGATGGAGGGTGTATTTTTTCGACTCCATAGGAGGAAATTCCCTCATATGGCCTCTTTTCTACATTATTCTCATATATATATATATATATATATATATATATATATATATAGAGAGAGAGAGAGAGAGAGAGAGAGAGTGGGGGAGGGATGCGGGGAGTACAGGCCGGAGAGGTGGATGGATGGGGGAGGGGAGGTTCAAACCGGTCAGCCTTTACAGGTTCCCGGTATTCCAGGGCGGGGCCTGCGTGTGCCTCGGCAAGGAGCTGGCTGTCTTGGAGATGGAGCACGTGGCTGCCGAGGTGGCCAGGGGGGGATCAACATCGAGGTCGTCGGAGGTGGGGCCCGCCCGCTGAAGTTCGCCCCCGGGCTCACTGCGGCAGTCAGCGGTGGGCTGCAGGAGCGGCGGCGGCAGCCGCAGGCAACAGATATAGGCGCATGCTAGCAGTGTAGCGCATACGTAGCTTTGTTGTACAAATTGGAATTGTTGTATATGTAAAATTTTGAATTTTTGGATGGATTGATCTGAAAACAATACATTTGCGCTTTCCTTCCGATTGGTGAGAATTGATTGTGGGGGGCGAGTATAGAGGCGCATGGTAGTGGATTGCTACTGTGGTTTGCTAGATGAGCTTTTTAGCTTTTTGGACATTAAAATACGCCTTAGAATTTTATTTAGAAGAGAGATTGATCGGGAAATATCTGATGTATAATTTTAATATTCTACAATTAATATTAGTAACATAACTTTAAATTTTATTTACTTGTCTCACTGATATATGCCCGATATTCACTATTTGATATTTGAAAACGCCCATCCGATACAATCTCGATATATGATATTTAATTGATTGTATGATCGACGTAGATGCTAATGATGGGAAGTGGAGTGATATCAGGAGTACGTTGGTTAAATGATTTTAGGCAAGTGGAATGATTTTAGTAATTAAAACTATTTTGTTGCTTTAGTCTAATTACCAATCGAGATTATTCAATATTAATAGTTCAAAGGTGAAAGAAACCAACACGTCTAGCTTCATGGAAGGGTAAATTTCCGACTTTTGGGTATGTTTTTATCCATATATTCTGGGATGTTTTGTTCATGACCACCTATTTACGTGCAAAGTCATGTAAAACTATTAATGTTGTGTGCATAAGCCTGTTTTAACCTTTACTACCGAGCAATATGTATCCAAATGGGCATAACCTCTTGATTCTCATAAAAACATAATGGTAAGCTTGCACATATTGATGTTGTGTTTGTATGTGGAAGTATCATGCATCTATTTATTTTATTCTGAAAACATATTTGTAAGCTTGCACATATTGATGTTATATTTGTATGTGATAGTATCGTGCATCAATTTATAAGCTCTTGATTCTTATAAAAACATACATGTAAGCTTGTGCATAACCTCATAAAAACATATTTGTAAGCTTGCACATATTGATGTTGTGTTTGTATGTGGTAGTATTATGCATCTATTTATTGTATTCTAAATTCAAGGAAGGAGTTCTAGTTGGTTATGCTTTTTTCATTTTTGGCTATTGATAAATCCTTGACTTTTTTTTGTTACTGCTATGAGAGTGTACACTATCCTATAGTTGTCTTCTTGATAAATCAGGATTTGCAATACGATCGCTCATGATTTATCTTGTATGCTGCAGATCCTTATTTGTACCTTATTTCAAGTATTTGCTTGAAAGTTGCACACGGTATCTTAATGAAGATCCAGACTTAGGTTCGGTTCCAATTACTCCAAAGAGAAAGAAGGCCAAGCATGGGGATGCACACACTCTTGTAAGGGCCAAAGATGTTTTATCACCTAAGCAATGGCATCTGAGAGCACTTATTTTGAGGTCTTTATATCGATGCTTCCTTTATGATACAACAGATCTGAAGTTCCTCGATTCTTCCAATTTCCAGGCTAGTTTCTCTACCTTTATGGATTCAACATATCTGTAGTAGGATTTTGAAATGGTGTCTATTGGTCCTCACACGCCTTCTCTTGGCTATCAGAGCTTTAGATATACATCTGCCATGTTCTTAATGTGCATAATGTATCAGCCTTAACCAACTTGTACTACTAACTAGAACGCTCTTATGATTTTATTAAGTTTGATACCTAACAGCTCTCTTTCGCCTATTTTAGTAACTGTATTACATTACAAAATGAAAATTTTCTGGTTATGGTAGTCTTATCTCAAATACCAAATAGTTGCAAATCACGCTGATTGGAGTTTCTTGGTTTCAAACTAATGCCCATAAAAATGGTTTACTCAACATTATAGAATTAAAGAAAAGGAAAAAGACACCGATGGAAGAAGGCGTGCATGCACGCACACACGGATGATTATTAATGTTGCTGTTATTATTCTTACTTGCTTGTAAAATTTTGCAGGTTCTTTTGAAACCCATTGCTGCTCAGCTTATAGTAGAACCTCCATCTATCTTAGTAGATATACCCGCTTCTGAAGAAGTTGATGAAACACTGGTTATGTGTTTGGGTCAGATGGCGGTTGCAGCACGCTCTGATGTTTTATGGAAGTCATTGAACCATGAGGTGAGTTCTTTAGTTCGCAATAAAATGATAGCTTAAAAGTAATCCTTTTCTTTCCTATAATTTTTAAAAAAATTAAAATTCCTTTTCTTTCCAATAAGTTGATGGCTTAAAAGCGATCATTTGTAATCACTGGTTCTGAGTCCTAAGAGACTTAAAATCAAAAGAAAAAAGGAACAAAAAATTTGGAGTTCAAACCTCACTTGCATTAGACGGCAACTAAAAAAGAGTAAATATTTCACTAAAATACCTTTAACTATTATTGTTTTTCACTATACGCCTTGAATTATATGTTTACCAAGTAGGTTCCTAATGATGTTCACGTAGGAAGGGGTTTTACCTTCAACCCTTGCAACGTCACTAGCACCTTTTAACTAAAAAATCTCATCCAAATATAAATAAGAAAACCCTAGATGAAAAATGAACTTTGATCGCTATTTTATCTTTCTCCACGTCCTTGCTTGCTTGCCCATCTTTGATTGGGCAATTGGGTGGGTAGAAAAATCTAGGTGGGCTTTGATTAGGCTTTGCCAGCCTTAAAACTCAGATCCAATTAGGGCAACCCAGGAATCTACTTCAAGGATTAAGTTCTATTTGAGATACCCTTAAATTGAATCCGGGGGCGACATTTCTCATGACACTCAACCCTAGACAACACAGAAGATGCCATTAGGATAAAGTTCGGAAAGAAGAGGGAAGGAATAGTTTTAGAGGGGCTTTATGGAAATAGGAAAAAGCAGAGGGAGGGAATTGGGAGCAATTGAGGGAACAACGATGACGACAATATTATTATTATTATTATTAGGGAAAGAAAGTTGGGGAAAATGTGTCATCACCACTTGCCAACGGTATTATTGTCTACAAAAAGATCGGATGGAAAACCAATGAAGGGTATCTAGTGGAAAATGAGGTAGAAGGTTTATTATAGATATAAACTACTTCAAGTTATTTTAGTCAAATTACCTAAAAATTGAGTGAGTTTGAATATAGAACTCCGATCCTTCAATCTCCCATAGCAAATTTTATAACTTTTTTTTGTCTTAATATTTAGGTAAAATATCAAATTTTTTTGTGTGCAGGTGTTGATGCAAACAAGAAATGAGAAAACTCGGGCAAAAAGTTTAGGATTAAAGATTATCAAATACTTGGTGGAACACATGAAAGAGGAATATCTTGTTTTCCTCCCTGAGACCATCCCATTTTTAGGTGAACTGCTAGAGGATGTGGAGCTGCCTGTCAAAACTCTTGCTCAAGAAATTCTCAAAGAGATGGAGACTCTTAGCGGTGAAAACCTTCAACAATACCTTTGAGCTACTCTAGGTACCAATGCGGTAGAGATTTTTGGAACTAGAGGTTGTAAAGTTTGTAGCCAACCATTTATGTAATTGAGGTTAGCCTTGGTGCTTTGCGAAGGTAAAGTTAAAATTTTCTCAATGTAGCCTATAGAAACAAGCAAGCATATGTGTAAGTGAAATTCTTCTGTTTTGCAATCCAGAGAAAGTTGCATGTGAAAAGCTTGATTTACAATTTTTATCTTATAGCAGTTACATAACAAGATTTTTGTGTTCTTGCCATAATTTTTTCTGTTTATGTATTTTTCATGTTCTTGCGATTATTCTCTTTAGGTATTTTTGTGTTTTAGCTATTGGTCCTACTGTCTTCTCTTTTCTGCATATTGTCTGTTGTAAATGAAGAAGTTTGCAAAGCGACGCAGCTGTAAAATAAGTGCATTTTCAGTAAAATTCAAATGCTCACATTCCTCTGATTATTTGTCTCTGTCGATAAAGAAAATTGATTTATGATTATCTAAGTCTATGCATACAAAATATTTGTATAGAAGGTTGTAAACAAAAACCTTTCTGTTAGAAAAGAAAGCTGTAGGGAATTAGCAAAGAACATTTAGAGGGTTGTTAGCAAAGGTAAGTTCCAATTTTAATCTGTTTGTGATTAGTTTTTATATACTAGTGAATGTTGAATAGTTTAGTAGGTGGATTTTAATTTAAATAGATTCCAGTATATTTGTAGTAATGGCTCTTTTATTAAAATTTAGTTTTTTAAAAATAAATCTTTATGCAGCATCAGCAAAGTTGTGGGCCTGACGAGTTCAGCATAGCTGATATCAGTGGAGTGTAGACTTGTTAGATTTTCTTCCTTCAACCATAGCCGTGTCTGCTGCGTTCCTTGAGAGACGAACATTGATGCAATCCGTGGATTTTAATTGCACAAAACCCTCTTGTAGTTTGTCGCTGTTTTGTACTCTCGAAAACATATGCTGATTAATCTCTTAAGAAAATTATGTCGATTTGATTGCTAACAAGTGAAAATGTGATTTTAATTTGGGAGACCACTTCCCAAAGCAAGTTTCCATACTAATAGTGTGATGTCTCATTCTTTACAGGTGAGTATTGAGGTGAATTTCATCCTTACATTTCTATATCAAATAAGTTGCCCAAAAATCAAATTCACATAAACCGTTAAAATTTATGATTCTTGAGGCATTGGAGAAAATCAATTATTATAAAGCTAAAATTAGGTATGTGATTTGTTAATTAAATTCCATTTTTGTTCCTAAAACTACCTTTATATTGTAATAATGAATTGTTGGTGCCATATGTTTCTCGAAATCCAATGTTTGGGATATGATGTAAAACTTAGTATTACATTTATTTGATAATTATATGCGAATTAAAACTCTAAATTCTACACGTTTTTTCTAAAGCTTCAATGAGATTCTTCAAAGTTAAATCAAATAATAATAACTAAATTTCCAATCAAATTGATTTATAAATTGAAGCCCTCTTTTAACATGTTACTTAGACTCATATATTTGCATCCTTAGCGGAATAATTATTTCCTTTTCTATTTATTATTATCTAGCTTAATTTTGAGAAAGTTTATTTGTATTTATTATTTTTGTTTTGGCATCTAGGTTTTGTTTTGGCACCTAGGTTTTGTTTTAGGCCAACTACCACATTTTTTTTCAATGGTATGCATTTTGCTAATAAAATTAACCATTTACTTTTTAATTTGTTATTTTCTAAATATTTTTATCTTGCAGTTTAAAGGATTTGAAACAATATTTCGGGTCACACTTGAATCACTTATGAAGCATGTGTAGCACTTAAAACCCGTGTTTTAATGTCGGACACAAGTAAGATAGTTTATCGAGATATATGTTGAAGTAAATAAGAGATTGCTACAATGGATCTCTATAGTTAATAAATTACAATTTGGATGTGAGATTCCACTTACATCAAAAGCTTAAATTGGTTTACTTGAGACCCATGTAAATGCGAAAAAGAATGCATGCTTCCTAAAATTTTTGCATATAAGTTACTTGGATGAATTATTTATGTGCTGCAACTGACATGTCCAAACTCATCAGATAATTAGTTAAGTATATATATCCTATTTTTGTTTTGAGTCTTTCTGGTCCATTAGCGGATGTTTGAAAAAAGTTTTAATTTTTTTTAAAAACCCTCTAATGTTAACTTAAACTGAAAGCTTAAGGACAATATTGAAAAGAATTGATTACATATCTCATTATTTTACGCTATGTAATATAGCTCAACCTATTTGTTGCTGGAAGTTGAAATAACGTTCTTAACAGATGTACATGAATATAAGAAATAGATGGAAGTCCCACCAATAGGCTTACGCCTTTTGGATTGAATCCCAAATATATTAAACCTGTGTGCACTCATCATATATGCCCAACATCTCAAATCAAATTTTAGGCATGATGTCAGAGCCCAAATTGATTGGGAACTTAAGGGCACTTTTGAGAGAGCAGTTTGCATGCACCAAAGAGAGGCGTGCCTCTGAAAGATTAACTCTACATATGATGAGTGATCAATATGACAACCACGAAAAAAGATCGTGTTTGCATGTGATGGAGAGTGTTGGAAGTTGTAGGGGTGAAAGCGGGCCGGATTGGGCGGGTTTTATAAAATTTTATACCCGGCCTCAAAATCAAAACCTAAACTCAAAACCCGTCTGAACCCGACGGGTTTACAATGTGTTAAACCTAAACTCTCAACTTTGGGTTTCAGGCGGGTTTTGACGGGTTTCGGGTTTAGGCGGATGGGTCGATTTTGCGGGTTTTTGGGCTTTGCTCGTTATAAATAATTAAAGAAATTGAAATTATAATACTACCAAAAATATATATTCAAAATTTATAATTTGATAAAACTAAATAATGTATGTATGATAGATTTATATATCACACTTAAAACTTACACTAATTAGACATCGATAAATTACAATATGTATATTATAGTATTTGAAGTGAAATATATAGAATGGTTCGGGCCGGGGTTAGGGTTTGGACGGGCGGGTTTAATTTTAAACCCATATCCAACCCGAAATTTTTTCATCTAATCTTCAACCCGCTTGATCGGATTCGGACGGATATGGAATGTCTAAAGAACACGCAGATCTGGTCGGGTCGAATCAAACTACCCGACTTTCACACTTTGGAAGTTGAACCAATGTTCTCAAGAGATGCATATAATTACAAGATATAGTGGAGAATCCCACCAATAGGCTTAGGCCTTTTAGACGAAATCCCAAATATATTAAAAGCCGTGTGCACGCGTCACACAACCTCAACACACCAAATCCAAATTCTGACATTTGCCACCTGGCTCAACAAAATAACTTACATACAAAGTAATCTACACTATTCTACGTTGTTTCTATAAGTAGCTTTCGCTACGCCGCTATCCGGTAATAGCAATAGCATAGCCTAGGTTCTTTGTAAATGGGATTTTGCATACCAAATTTTATTATTAAACATTTGAACTTCAATAATCAAGCAAATCTAATATTAATGTTACACATCCTCCAAATTCAGTTCTCCACGATCTAAAGATTAAAAAAACTCGAATGTTTCTGTCTCCCAAAGCAAGTCTTGCGACTTCTGAGTGATGACTGAGCTTGACTATAGAACTCGAACACTTCTATTTACTAAAGCAAGTCTTATAACTTCTGTTTTTGTCTTAATTTTTTGTAGGTAATATATCAATTTTTTTACAAGTGTAAATGCAAACAAGAAATGAGAAAATTGGGCCTAAAATTTTAGGACTAAAAACTATCAAATACTTGGCGGAACACTTGAAAGAGGAAATCAATTATTAAGTTAAAATTAGGTATGTGATTTGATAACCCTTTAAATTTCATTTTTGTTTTAAAAAATATTCTATATTCTGAAAATGAATGTTGGATCTCTCTACTCTCGGCAGCGTTCTTTCTCAAAATCCAATATTTGGGATAGTTCCAAAACTTAAAATTATAATTATATAGGATTAAATAATAAAATTGTGCAAGAACTCCAACAAGTTCATGTCAAAAGTCTGAATCCAAATCCAATTCCAAAAGTTTGAGTCAAAATCAAAATCCAACATGAAAATCTAAGTTCAAATCCAAATCCAACACGAAAATCTGAGTACAAATCCAAATCCAGCATGTAAGTACGACTCCGAATCAAGATCCAAAAATTATCTTACTCGTACATTAGAATCCAAGTTCAATAACACTCTCTTAGTAGAATCTTTATAGTCCGTAGTTGTCTCTAGCCCGCGTTTCTTTATTTCCAATTTTTATTTTACCTAGCTTGATTTTGAGAAAGTTTATTGGTATATAATATTATTGTTTTGGAATCTAGGTTTTATTTATGTCCATAAGTAATTGTATGTAAAATGAAGGTTATTAAGGCCAACTTTCTCATTTTTTCTTGTCCTTTACATTGAGCTAGTAAAAATAACCACTTGCCAGCTTTCGAAATTTTTACTTCTAAATATTTTATGTTCCAGCTAAAAGGATATTAAACATCGGAAATAAACAAGTTAGTTCATGCAGATATATGTTGACGGAACTTAAAGATTTCTCCGATAGAGTTATGAAGTTGATATATCACAGTTTGGATGCTACTGTCCAGTTACTTCAAAAGCATAAATCGGTTAATTGAGACCGATGTAAATGTTAAAAAGAAGCATTCTTTATACAATTTGCAACTATTATTGCCTATAATAGAAAGCTTTTATGAATTATTTACGTATTTCATAAAAAGGTGAGTTATATATTAGACATGCAAACTCAACACCTAACTAGTTAAGTATATAGTATTTTTGTCTTTAGTCTTTCAGGTATGATACCCGATGCATGCTTGAAAACGCGAAAAAATAAGAAGAAGCCTCCATCATTAACTTTTGAGGAAATTAAAGGGTGAAAATGCATAAGTTTCAAGATTTTCAATTTTCTTATAAAAATTGTATATGAAAAAAAGATTTGTGATTTCAAAGATGGCTTAACATGCATCATATCGACATGATAAAGTGATGCAAAAAATGAAAGCAAATAAGTTAGGTTAAAATCAATAATAGAAATTCGCTTCATGCTCTTGCTGTCAGTGATTGTGTATTAGAAACTGAACTCAGGACAATGGAAAAATTAAAATTAATAGGTGTGCCCGCTATATATGCCTGGTCGAGAGAGAGAGAGAGAGAAATTAGAGCATGGACTCCACCAAGCTGCACAAAGGGTGCTCGAAATTCTCCATCCCTTTCAATTTTCTATCCGGTGTATTACACCTGGCACACCGAATAATTTCTTAGGACAATGTATGATGTGGCAGCTAATTTCTTTCAACTTTATGCTTTAGCTAATGGAATCACTTACATATATATGTTGATTCTTTCTTGTTAAGAAATTTGTGCTTGAGGTCTAGTTGAATTTTGCTATAGAGGCAATTGCTCTGCACAAACCCTCAATAGGTTCTCATAATGCTTGCTGCTTGTAACAAAGGGGAATAAAATGCAATCCTAAGTGAATCACATGTATTTAAATTGGGAATTCTAGTACTTGAAATTTTGGGCTTTGAACTCTCTGTTCTCAACATAAAAACAATTTTCAGACAAATTCTGCTTGAATTAGTCAACACTTGTATCAGGTTCAAACAGGCATCAATCTTTGATGAATACCTCTTATTCTTTATTTATTTATTTTTATTTCTTTATTTTTGCTTCCAAGAGATTCATTCAAGCAGCAAATACATCTTACAAGGTGCATATCTGTGGATGCTACAAGATCAAGATAAATAAAACATAAGCATTGAATACGAAAGTTCATAGTCGTGGCAACCAAAATTCTTGTTTATTGCTTGCGATGCATACAGAGACCTCCAATTGAACTCATACAAGCTGCAGCTATAGTCAACAATGGGTTGTGATCTTAATTGCAGACAACATCAGAGTAAAATGCTATGGTCCGGCGTTCACAGTCTTTGACGTTTACCATCTCGACTTCGAAAACTTCAAACTGTTTCGAACTGAAAAATGTTGATGGTCCAACCTGTAATGGATAAGCTCCATCAGTATTATCTTTTGCATGAGCTGAAAAATGTTGTATCGGGTGATCTGCAATTTCTTTCAAATAAGTAATAATTTGCAAGAATTTTAATGCCCAAAAGAAATTAGAAATAATTTCCTGACTTCTCTTGCTTCAACTACATCAACTCCAGATTCCATGGAATTGCATTTTCAGTATGCAACTTATTTGAAAATCATGCTCCCTCATTATATAATCGGAAAGTTTCAGCGATGTTTTAGGGCATCATTCGCTCCTCTCTGGCAGAGTTTGTCTTGGTGTGGGATCTGGCACCATTTGGTTTCAGATATCTTAAGCAACTTTAGTGACCGATCCCAAATTAATCAGCACTTGGACACAATTTAATACAATCTTGTGCTCTTTATCATATTATCTCATTAGTTTTTGTTGGAACAAGTTTGTATGAGAAGCTCACGCGTGTGAACGAGTCTAATCGTTTCCAAATGGAATTCATCCAGCCTACCTTGATAACATGTTAACGGGGCATGCTTTGCAGAATTCTCAATTTATTGGTTCTCAATGTTAATAATTTTAATCTTGGAATGGTGTTTTCTCTCTGTTCTTGAATAATCATGCTTTCTAAAATCTATATACCCAGCTTAAAATTTCGGTGTCAGTTGTTGAATTATCCATGCATTCAATTGATAAAGTGCCAGGCAGATTGAATGAGGGTCCAAAGGGGTTTGATAAAATCAATGTTAACATGATAAATCGAAAATGTGAGATGATTTTGGTTCACCATTTTGAAATGTTACCAGTAGTGGCTCGAATTTTGTTCAGATCTTGCATCTATCCTGAACTGACTCATTTCTTATGAGGATTAGAATGCAAAGTAATAACAATTCGCTAAAGAAAACAGGAATTGACTATTTACTCGCTCAAGGCAACAGGTAATAGTATATAGTTCTCTTTAAAATATATAGAAAAAGGTGAAAAGCAAAATTTTCTGAAGATAGAGAGAACTGATGAACTTACTGGAGAGCCAAGTTCTGGAGGGACTACGAGTCTTCGTTTCCCCCCGGGTCTCATGTCTTTGATTCAATCTTCAAATCCTGCACTGTTTTATTCATCATTATGTACCATTAAACTTTAAGATAAAGAGTGATATTTGATCTGTCGTAAATATTAGGTCAAAAAGGCTTGCCTGGAACTAATGCTTTATTGCCTAGCCTAACTTTTGCAGGCGAACCCTGAATATATGTGCTATCAATACGACGCCCTGACTCATTGTAGCCAACATAGTGAAAAGTCACCTGCAAGAGAGCCCAAGGGTTTTTGTTCAAGAACACTTCTGTCAGAAAACTAGAGTGTGATGTCCATGAAAATGTAAAGCCTTGTTTGCGTTTGAAGTTAGGATAACCAGAATTATATTTGAACTTTAAAGTGAAGGTATAAGTAATGCAACCTCTAGTTCCCAAGGCTCAGTTGCTACTTGCAAAATAATTGCGGGGTGATGTTTGGATTTGGAGTTATCTTAACTCCAAAAGGGTCCACTTTTTGGAGTTTAGATAAATGCGGTTGGGATGGAGTTTCGATAATTCTGGTTATCTCAACCTTTTGGGCCTAGTTTGAGTATGAAGTTAGGATAACTAGAGTTTATTTTTAAGTAGAGGTATAGGGGATGCAAACTATGGTTTGCAAGTCGCACACTCCATTTTTTAAATATAACTCTAGTTATGTTATAAGAGATGTGTTTGGGAAATGCTGTTTACAAAACTTAGATCAGATTGGAGTTTGGATAACTGCAATTATCTCAACTTTGGATTAAAGTTACCTCAACTCCAAAAAGCGTGCCATACCGGGTAACGTTAGCATTCTGGAATTAAGTTTTGCTAACTTTATGAAACTCCGGCTTAGAAAACTTAACTCAATTCCCAAACAGGGAATTGAGGTTTAGAAAACTCAAGTTATCCTTAACTCCAAAATGAAAAGCTAAACCAGATATAGTTAGGATTTACAGTCAAGTTTAAACTTTTCTACAAAATTTTTGTAGTCCCAACTCCAAAGCCATACGGGACTTAAAAGGCCAGTTTCTAAGGAAAGATTAATGCTGCCAACTACAAAATAAATTCAGTTTCTAAATTTTGCTTGAACCAGAATGCTGGAAAAGATGCTTTATTTTGAAATGACTACAGTATCTGCATCTCTTTTATAAGAGAAGAAAATGCTTTGTTCGAAAACAAAGATGCAAACAGGAAACAAACATGTATATAAAAGAAAGCATGAAATATGATGCATAATGATGTATATTGAAGGAGGTAATAAAAAGGAAACACCTGTTGACCATCCTTTGGGCAATCACCATTGCCGACTTGTAAATCAAGATATATGAGTCCATTTTTGTGCTTCACATATTTATCAGTTGTCACTACTTTCACTTCAAATCCTAGATATTACATTAAACAATAATTAGTCATGTAACCTTAAAACAAGGCTCTTTCAGATATACTTTAAGCAACAATGAAAATTAAAAGAGAAATACACGTCAGAAGGAAATCTTCTATGAGAAATGATATGAAAGTAACGAGAATTCCCAAACATTAACCCCAAAATTTCTTTCTTTCTTTCATTTTTTTGGGTGCAAGGCGGGTGAGGGCAATGGAAATTACCCTTCTACTTGCTTCTCACAAAAAGTTGTGACTTTAACATAGAAACGTTATAAGTTGTACCATTCGAATATATATAAAAAAAATTAAAGCCTTCCCATTCTGTATGCATCGTCTTCGCCAGCCTCCCTCCATACAATTGGATTATCATTTGAATAAAAACATAGGAGTTGTGAATTTAGATAAGATCAGTTTGTTAAACTCGATACAAAAGTAATAATTCCTCTAAAGAAGGGACTGCATTTTTGGTCAGAGTCTCAGAGAGAAATAATGTTAACAAGAGGGGAAATTAAGGAAAGCTAAAGAAGGAATAAATAAAAAAATAAAACTTCTATAGGTATCGATATTACTTTACGAGACAAAAGAATCAGGGTTGATGTAATTAAGCCATCAATCAACATTCCATGTACTCTATAAGCCAAATGCATATAGATCAGAAACATCAAACAGAACGTCTAGAGACAAAACTAAATCCCCCAAAAAATTGAACTTGATATTAAAATGTAATAGACTTAATGGATTTGATTCAAAAGAGAAAACGAAATAAATAACTGACTAAACCTATTCCGCAAATTGAAATCAAATGAAGGTTTGGAATCTAAGAAAACAATAAGTCGAATCAATAATGCTTCTTCGTCAATCCACATAAACCATGATGACTATGTCAAATGATGCTTTAATTAATATCAGGATAACACAATGTTACTGCAAGAAAATAGCTTCAGTCCACTCATTTACCACAAAGCATAACAAATCCAAATATTACCTATAAATTCACTAATTCACTAAAAGTGTCGACATTTTACCTTCTCTAACAAAATTCGGAAAGTCGTCGGGCGCATTGTTTGCCTCCTGTGTCTTTTTATTCTGTTCAAGCAGGCGCTTTTTGTCGTACGGGCTCCAACTTTTTACCTTTGCAGTTGCATTCCGTGTCACCAACAAGCTCGAAGACAACAACGGGAGCTAAAAAATTAACCTCCGGCTTCTATTCACTTCTGTACTCTCCGCAGAGATCAAGAAACTACATTTTAACCAAAAAAATATCATACAAACAGTCGATATAGTTCGAAAATCATACGTAAAAATTTATCCATTTACCTTTCAACATGCCTTTTCTGGGATTTATATCTCCAGGTATTAATGGGATGAAAATTTCCTGCAGTTTAGAACAAGGAAAATAGCAAATTGGGTCAGTTGGGAATTTATTCAAACACTGGAGCTGCATGAATTGAGATTTGAACAAGATAGACTTACTGAGATTCGAAGGCAAAGAAAATTGAGGAGAAATTATCTGCATGCTACTGTTTTTTTATATATAAAATAATAAAATAAAGAACTTAGATTTTCCAAATGCTATCCATAACAAAAAAGAAGTGAAAATTTCTGCTTTCTCATTTCTGAACTGCATCTATCTGCATTTCTAGATTAAATGACATTATTTCCCTCTTAGTGAGAGGAATCGACATCAGGAACTTTCCTTGTGCTTTATCTGGTCGTGTCCGGTTCGCACTCGAACCCTTTTACGGGTACTCAGAGTGGCAATAATACTTTCAAGAGATTTATCTCTACTATTATACGGCAAAACGAAAGGGGTCTTCAATTTTTGAAATTGATCTCAAATTAAATGCTGATGTGAGCTCTTAGATTTTCAGAGAAATCAAACAAAATTCACACAAAAATAACATGCCAGATTAAGTAACTGATTGCTAATAAACATCTCTTTCTCTCTTTATAAACCAAAAATTAAGATGACAAAATAAACAACTGAATGCTAATAAATATCTCTACAACTAAAACTCTCTCTCTCTCTCTCCACATTTCTCTTTATAAACAAAAAATCTCTCTTTCTAAACAAAAAAAAACCAACATGCCAAATTAGCAACTGAATGCTAATATATACTCATGATCACTCTTTCTCTCTCCATGCAACTACTCGATACTCGTAAATCTATCTTTCTGAAATTTTTTATTCTTTTATATATAGAGAGAGAATAATGGAGAAAAGATGCGAGGAGGGAATTCCCTCCTATGGAAAAAATACGCTCTCCCTAGTTTTTTCGGACGATCGGCACCCACCATCTTCATCGTCATCATCTAAGATATGGATACACCAAATTTCATGTGATTCTACAACTTTTCACCGTAGTAAAAGTCTCTCTCCCTCTCTCTCACACGAGCGTGCACCCCCGGAAAGCCACACATACAGTCTTCTTCATTAATCTTTTTTGTCCTTTTCTGCATAATAATAGATTATTTATTGGAATATTGAATATAGAAAAAGAAGATTTGGAGGACAATGAGGTGCCTCTCCCCCTATTTCATATATATTTTGTTTTATTAAAATACATCAAAAGTAAAAATTTGTCATGGTTTATTCTTCATGTAGCTTTATGTACATATACCAAGTTATATATGTGTATATATATTGTTTATATCATAATAATACTCAACATGCTACTTTCCTGTTCAATCCAAATCTCGAGCTTTTATAGCTATTATTTCATTGGATCTTACACTAATTTTCTATAGTTTCATGTTTTCTACATATTCTAGGGTTTCCATTTGTATCATTGAAAAAGAGAACAGAAAAATATGGAGCCAACAAAATGAAGATTGAATGAGGTATGTACAAATAATAGCATTTATATGTTACATAATTTCTAATGTATATATATTGCGATACTAGTTTGTTATTTTACCCTACTTCATTTGGAACAAACAATACTTTTGGCTACAGGAAATAGTTCAGTCCTACCAATTACCAAAAACTTAACAATTATATCCTTCATTAATGTTATTGTATTGCTCATTGTGTAAAGGGATAAATCAATAGACTGTGTTATCAACATTGAATCTCCACATAAACGTGCACGAAGTGAAAGGATGATCATTAATTTAATATCTGAAAAGAAACAAAATGAACTTATCAGCACATAAGCTTGCACGATTAAAAAGAAAAAAATATTATAAGAACAAAGATAGTGGGGAAGTGGTTAGTCTAGAGAGAGAGAATAGTTAGCAATTTTTTTTTAGTTTTTTCTTTTTTTAATATCCCAAAAAAGGAGAAAATTTTATAGCCATTTATGGGCCTGTCATTGAAATTGGATTCTCAATTTTGAAACCACATCTCTTACAAACTATTTTTTTAATTAATAGTATATAAACTATTATTCGAATCGTGAATCAACTTTGTCAACTCACATGCATTCTTTGATGTATAAAACGTGCAACGCACGTGAACAATACTAGTATATATTTAGTCAAAATATGACAGGATTGGCTTAGTTTAGAACATTGTTCTGCTAAAAAGCGAACTCTAAATAGTATCCACATAAATAAGTACATGCTTTATTTCAAAATTCTCACGAAACCTTATACAGAAAATGAATTTGATTAGATATCATATACCGGTATTGTGCACATGCGTTGCACGTTTTATACAGCAAAGAATGTATGTGGGTTGACAAAGTTGATTCACATTCAAATAATAGTGTATATACTATTAATTAAACAAATAGTAGTTTGTAAGGGAGGGGATTTCAAAATTGGGAATCCAATTTTAATGACAGCCTCATAAATGATTATAAAATTTTCTCCTTTTCTGGGATATTAAAAGAAGAAAAACTAAAAAAAAATTGCTAACTATTTTCTCTCTCTCTCTCTTCTCTCTTAGTAGACTAACAACTCCCCCATTATCTTTGTTCTTATAATATTTTTATCTTTTTAATCGTGCAAGCTTATGCGGTGATAAGTTCATTTTGTTTCTTTTTAGATATAAAATGATCATCCTTTCTCTTTGTGCACGTTTATGTGAAGATTCATTATTGATAACACGGTCTATTGATTTATCCCTCTACACAATGAGCAATATAATAACATTAATGAAGGATATAATTTAAGTTTTTGGTAATTGTTACAGCTGAACCATATATTGTGCCCAAAACTATTGTTTGTTCCAAATGAAGTAGGGTAAAATAACAAATTAATAACGCGATATATATATACATTAGAAATTATGTAACATATAAATGCTATTATTTGTGCATACCTTATCCAATCTTCTTTTTGTTCGCTCCATATTTTTCTGTTCTTTTTTTCAGTGATACAAATGAGAAACCTAGAATATGCAGAAAACATGAAACAATAGAAAATTAGTGTGAGATCCAATAAAATAATAGCTATAAAAGCTCGAGGTTTGAATTGAAGGGGAAATAGCTTAGGAGATATCAAAGTTACTTGATCTGGCATGCTATTTTTTTTGTGAATTTTGTTTGATTTCTCTAAAAATCCAAGAGCCGGCATCAGCATTTAATTTGAAATCAATTTCAGAAATTGGAGACCCTCCTTCCTTTTGCCGTATAATAGCACCAAATATCTATGGAAAGTATTTTTTTTCCCTGCGCAACCGTCCGCGCATGGCCCAGGCCACTTGTTAGTATTATATAGTTCTAATTATTGTTCTGATTAACTAACTGAGATTTTGGGTAGTAATTTAAAACTAGTAGAGAGATTCGAAATTTTTATTATAAAGAGAGAAAGGTAGAGTTGAGATTCTTGAGAGGGGAACACTAATCAAGTCATAAAATATTTGTGTGGCTCAACCCTAATTATAGTAACAATTTCCTTACGTGGGAGCAATTAACAAATCATTTACAAAACTTTAACAATCTCGGATAGTTCAGAAAAAGTGTAATTAGGCTTTATCAAAGGGCTAATATACACATTTTGAATTTGAATGTTTGTTGATTAAACAACGCAGAAGTTCCTAGATCATTTGCATAGCCGTTAGCCAAGCCGTTTTTCTGGTTTTTCTTATTGAAGACCAATGTGTAATCCTAAAACGGTCTCCGTTTGGTTCAAAGTAGCCGGAAAATGAATTGCTTTTCTTCAATACTAGTGTTGGATGGAAAGAAATAGAAAATGTGAAAAGAAACTAAAAATGACACTTGTTACAATCAATTGTTCAAGAAATTAGATTATGCATTTTGTCACATTTCGATCCTAATTTAGAGATTAAAAAAAAAGGAATTGGATCTTCTTCTTTTTCCGTTGGTGGACTGATGTAAGCGCTCAATTCTTGTCCTCTCTACTTATTGAAAGCAAATAATAGAATGCCGATTTTAGAAATACTACAATGTTTAGTTCTTTCCCATTTTTAAATTGTATAGTTATCTGAAAAAGTCATGGAAGCGGCACGGATAAATTCCTTTTTTAATTCAACTATAGGTAATTTTACTTAGTTAATTAAATGCGCCTGCTCTCAATTCAACTCTATCAGATTCGAATTTTAATTAAAGCAGCAATCTTCCACACTAAAAAGATATAATGTATTTGTTGCTCTTTGCAAAACTAAGGGGTTTGCATTATTGGTTTTGTCTGGCTTCATTTATGATCTATAATTTTATATAGCAATCAAAGGACTCCCTGAATCAACTCATCATTAGGCACAGTAAACCTATTTATTGTTATAGTTTTCTCAACAAAAATATTTAGTGTTAGATTAAGAAAATTGATGTCTGGTTGTTGTTAATAGTAAAACTTGATGAATTTTTCATGAATCCTGCATAGGTGGCATTTTTAAACACGTGAATCCTACATGACGCTCTCTCTAATCTATCATGAGGCGATCAAATCGACTTGAAGCTTTCGACTCCAAGAGCTCATCAATTTAGTTTTTGTTATTTTTTCAGTAAAATTCTACAATGCTTTGAGATATACAGATGAATTGTTTTAGGACATTGTAATTGATTAAAACTAATTGTGAGAGTAAAAAGAGACTCCTGCTACCTCAGCATAGACATTTTCCTCAGAAGTCAAGACATTGATTCAAGAAGAATTAGTGATAACTCTAGAATAAAATTTCTACTGCTGGGTAATTTTCCTTTCTTTTTTTCCTGAACTACATGCGCGCGCGGGCCAACATTGAAAATTCATCGTAATTTGAGCTATTAAATTTACAATTTTTTCATGAATGCTGCCCTGAATTTTTGGAAAGAGGGGGAAAAAGAGTAAAGGAAGAAAAAAGGGAAAAAGAAGAATAAAAGATGTCTTATTGCTTCTGATTTTTATCCCTTGTTAGCAGTGGCATTTGCAGTTTTTTTTGTTACCGATTCTTCATTTTGTTGTTTAAGCTCCAGGCATTGTTCATAGAAGTTTCAATTGACGGCAACAATGTGAAAGGGATCAAGGTCATTTCAATGTCTGAAAAGCCATCGCTTCGATTAATTCACAGTATATTCAATATCTGAATAACCATCGCAATTATGCTCACTATGCGAACATGATGATAAGAAGAAATTTATTGTAAAAGTGTCCCTGAACATCCCCTAGCCATCACAGCAAACCAAAATGGCATATCTAATGGTATCAAGCTTTTAACCCCATAAATTTAGTGGGACTCATTACAATATATTTGCTTACAGTCCTTTTCGATTTTATACTTAATCTGCATATATAAACTTTCCGAACTCAGTGCATAGCAAGAGCATGTACTCTTTTCAACGATTGAGCTAAACAATCTTGAACTCTATAGCTTCAAGTTAAGTCCAATAATAACGGTCGAAAATTGGCACCCGACATAATATAATGCACGGGTTTTTCGCTGGTGCTCCTGGTTTCACATAATGTGCAGATTGTGGTTTCAATGGGGCAAGGTTGTTTAACAGTATAAACACCAACTGGAGAGGGGTAGAGATCACATGACTGTCCTATGGACTTCTAAGCTACTTCCAGTTAAACAACGGGCTTAGCTCAATTTATACCAATTTCCTCTTGTGAGAGCTTGCAAGTTCGACCCTCAAAAGGTGGTTGATTTCAAAAAAAAAATTAAAATAAAATAAAGATCACATGATTTGGTTGCACATAATTTATTAAATTATCAAAAATATAGACTTTTTAAAAATTTTAATCATGACAAATATGAAATTATCAATTTTGTTTTAAAGTAATAAAAAATTTATGGATTTTCTAGTTGAATTTTCTTTTAGGAGTATTATAGATAGATATATAGTGATATATATAGATTAACCCCTATTGATTGACTAACATAAAACCAATCAAGATCTATTAGTATCTACTTAAATCGATTTATATATATAATGTTACGGATGATCGAGATAAATGCGGAAACAAAGATCAAATAAATCGCAGAAAACAGAAAAGATCAACTCAAGAAGACACAGAGATTTTATGTGGAATCCCAAACGGGAAAAATCACGGACAGCGGTAAAGAACGTTTCACTATTTGTGGAGAATTACAGAACTTCACTTTTCTCTCAATTTTCTCTCTCTCTGACCCTAAATAATTGGCTTCATATTTATAGAATATAATTAATCCTTCAAGATAAGTATAAGATTTAAATTTGGATCTAATCAAATATACAATTTAAATCAAATATCCAATTTAAATCTTATCTCCGATTTAAATCTTCTCTAAATAACTAATTTGAATTTATCTCTAATAAACAAATCCTAAAGCAAATAAGATTAGGATTATAGAATCAATTCTAATAATCTCTATCTTGATTTTAAAATCCGTCAGCTATGAACCGTCCTGCCAGAAGTCTGCTGCTGTCGATCACCCCTTAGGGCTATCTCCATCTATTAACACTGAGCAAATCCAAACAATGTCTGAACTTACGAGTAGGTATCAGCTTAGTAGACATATCTGCTGAGTTGTTTTCTCTACTAACCTTCTGTATCGTGATCCTTCTTTCAGTCCGGATGAAGTGATATCTCACGTCAATGTGGTTAGTCCTGTCATGATGCACATGATCCTTTGCTAAATATATAGCACTCAAGTTGTCACAAAACAACACAGCTTGATCTTGATGTAAGCCGAGATCATCGGTTAAACCTTTTAACCAGATGTCTTCCTTCGCTGCTTCCATCAACACCATATACTCTGTCTCTGTAGTAGATAAGATGACCGAAGGCTTAATGTATCCTTCTAACTAACGACAAAACCGGCTAATTTGAAAATGTAGCCAGTCACCGATCTTCTCCCATCAAGATCGGCTGCATAATCCGAATCAGAATAACCTACTACTTTACAACATGTATCAACTCCTTTGTGAATTAGACCAACATCCGCCGTCCTTCTGAGATATCGGAATATCCGCTTCATTACTTGCCAATGATCCTTTTCAGGTTGAGCCATGTACCTGTTAACAACGCTAACTGCGGGTGCAATATCTGGCCTAGTGTATACCATAGAGTACATCAAACTTCCCATAGCACCAGCATATGAGACTCAAGACATATGCTTTGTTTCTTCTTTTGACTAAGATGAAAGAGCTGCCGAAGCAGCCAATGGAGTACTTGCAGGTTTCGCATCTGACATGTTGAACCTCTTCAACATCTTTTGAATGCAGCTCTCTTGTGATAAAAAAATCTTCCTGTTGACATTCGTGTCACACGATCCTCAGTTTTGATAATTTAGTTTAAAACATTATTTAACGAATTCATATGTTACTAACGATATTTTCAAATTTTTCTTGAAATACAATTTGCAACAACATATCCAACATCAAGTAAAATTGCCTACAATGTGATATGCGCTCAAACCGACAGTATGATATGACAACTTGATGCAATCGACAACATGAATTCGAAGCAAGCAAATTCAAGATCCATTCATGTCAAATATAATAAGTTAAGAGAAATGAAGCAAATTGAAGAACCAAGACTAAGATCAAAAATATAAGCGACATATATATAATTAGAAATGATCTCATAACGTTAGAAACCACATTCCAACTCATTCTTAATATCCGTGACGTCTTCATCTTTTATAGAGACATCATACTTATCCGTTGGAATTCAGATCTGTCAAAATTCAAACCAATTGTATCATTCATGTCAGAACACTGACGTCATCCCCTGACGTCAGTATCAAAAAAGTTTGAACACTGCCGTCAGCCCTTGATGTCGATATAAGAAATTTTGAACTACTGATGTCGGTCCAGACGTCAGAAAAATAAATCTCTGATTTTCATCTTTCTGTTAAGGTTCTCAGTGACGGTTATCCTGACGTCACTAGAACAACTTGTTTTGAGCTGACGTCTGTTCCTGACGTCATCACAGACGGTTTGAATCAAAAATTTGAATTTCGAATTGAATGGACACTTGCACCAAATTTGTTTCTAATTTCCTCTAAACGGCCATTAACTGTTTTATGATTGTTTTTGGCAATTATTAGCAGTTATAATAATTTCCCATTCAATTCTCTATAAATACCTTTGAGATCTCACAATTTATACACAAAAATGCATTGCAAATCCTTCTGAAATTCTTTGTGTTCTTTGTGATTTAACTTGTTCAGATTTTTCATTTCTCAAGAGCCTTAAACTTGTCCAAATCTCTCAAAACAATCCTTGTGCCTAACCTGAAATAATCTTTGAGATCAATAGAATTGTGAATGAGTGAAATCGTTTGTAATAATAACGATTTGTAACCTGAGAGAAGGGGTGCTTCTCCTTTCACTTGAATTGTAGATTCGGAGTGAAAAAAGAGAGATCTTTTTAGAGAGACATATATTAAAGAGGAAAGTACGGCTTTTCTAGAGAATCACGGTCTAGAGAGAAAGAAGACTTGTTTCTTAGGGAATTGCAGTTTAAGTGATTGGTCCTTGTAAAGAGAAATATCTTGTTTCTTCACATCCCTATAAAGTGGGATTTATGTACTTCACAAATATAGTGGAAGAATCCTGAGTATGAGACTTAGGAGGGGACTAACCACAAGAGGTGGTAAATCCCAATCAACATATCGCTGTATTTGTATTACTCTAACCCTTTTTACTTTTTTTTTGCATTTGTATTGATTATCGTATTAAGTTTCTTGTTTAAAACCTGTTTTAAATATTTTCCGCAAAAACTCAATAATCACTATAGAAATAGTATTTAAGTTTTTAAAATTTGTCATAGGTTGTTATAATTAGCTTATTCACCCCCTTCTAAGGTATTTTCACTTCCGCTACTTGTGATCCCTGTATATCTCTGTTATGCCCCGCTTCCCAGAGTACGCTAGATTGGGCACGTGACATAGCCAACCATGCTACCTGTGGGTAGGAAGTATCCATCCACAGTCACATTACGGCTGTAGAGATATCAAGAACAAGATAAAACTATCTAAAACATGTCCATAATCCAGAATAACAGGAGTCGATAATAAATAAATGCGGAAGCAAATGATCCAATACAAATAACTGAAATGTATGTCCCATAATGCGGGCTTACATCGGGAAATAAATGCAGGAAATAAACTAACTACTACTGAACTCACAGCTCAGCCTGCTGGCTGAAGTACTCCTGCTCGGACTGCGACAGCGGTACAGAATCTGGGCCATGCAAAACCCAGACGTCAGCGCGTCATGTCAACAAGTAATATAATATGAACAATGTAACAGGAAATGCAAAATAAACATGTATAAAACGAGAGTAGCAATAATGTGAAATAAGCAGTGCAGGGTAGTGTGCAGTGGGTAACTAAACTGTTCTATCAGGTTTTCTATTCTAAAGTCTTTGAAATCAATTGATGAATCGTCGATGTAACTCAATAGTATCCCGTGCATGCCCGGGACCACGGTCAAGATCTTCGGGGCTGAATCCGAGACGTGCCGCTAGGCAGTAACAGGTAGCAGGATGGGCGAGTGATGTCAGCATCATCACTCCGGGGCTGGCCTAGCCCGTAAGACTGATCAGAACAGGTATCGAACTGTTGAGTTACAAGTCAGGTTTCACCTTTGATTTCCCCATACCCCCAAGTTATGTATGTCGAGTCAGGTATTCTGTAATCAAGAACTAATGCCAACACAGGATCAGGTAAAAGCAGGTTTGTCCGGATAGACAACGGGAATGGTCCATGAGGACTACATGTTAGGTTTATTGGCATTAGACACAAGATCAGGTAACGGGTCGGGTCATGGTACATCAGGTCAAGTCAACAGTATACGATACCATGTCAGGTATATCAATATATATATATGTGTAGCAATGTCGGGTCAAGATGTAAACACTATCGTGGGTGTACTCACAATCAGATATATAATCAAACATGGGTATTAACAACATGAGATAAGCAATGAATTAAGTAATAAGCAGTTTCATTCAATTTGCAATATAGTTATCAAATTTGTTACAGAGATGATTACAAGAGTGCAGTAAGACAAATATAGCCGTTTAGTCATGTTAACAGGTTTAAGAACCCTTAGAGGTGCAATAATTTATGTAACGGTTCAGTACAGCTATTTCAGGTTAAATACATACGAGTGTCCGAATGTAACAGAACTACATGGATAAATGCCACAAGCTATTTTAACAGTAAAATGTGATTGAACAGGTAAATATGATTATTAGGTTCAATTTGCAACTGTAAGTTCCATGTTTAACAGTAAAATGATATATGCAATATTGTACCCGAAAATGGGAAACGATTGTACCAAGTTAAATTTACAGGTTTAGGGTATCAATATATATATATATAAATATTGTATAGCATGTAGCAAGGGGTACTTGCCTCGACGGGTCGCGAACCGGGAAAAACGGAACGTAAATATCGGCGGGAAAACTCGCGACGGGCGCACGGTTCACGGATTGACCCCAAACAACGAACAATGGAACCACGCGGGTTGGGGTACCTCGCTGGATCGTCGGGACACGTCACCGGCACGGCCGGATTCCGGCGAACAGCGAAACTACAATTTCAAGAATTCATGAACGACCAAATGGAGAATCAAGAAGAGGGAATAGAAGAAGGATAGAGACGAGGGGGCTCACGAGGATCTGTGGAGGGATGGTGATTGCCGACCACGTCGACGGAGCTCCAGTGCTTTGCCTGCGAGGAACTACGGCCATCAAGAATCGGGACAGAACAGAAAAGGGAGAAGAAGGGAAAAAGGAGAGGAGGAGAGAAGAGGAAGACTTACAGAGGCGATCACAGGTGGTCCGGTGATCGTCGGCGACGACCACGGGCCGCGCAGGTGGTCGCGGGTGGTGAGCAGGTGGCTGCAGCGGCGAGGGCAAGGTCGCGGTGAGGGTGCAGGTGCACGAGAAGGAGGAAGAGGGGCTTGATGAGGTGAGGAGGTGCGGGCGCAGGCGCCGGTGGCGCCGGCGTGGGGCTGCGGTGGTGATGGGGATGAAGCTAGGGTCTGCGCGAGGGCTCGTTGGGTTCTCGTGAAGAAAATTATGGGGAGGGAAAGATTTAAAAAGAAGAGAGAGAAAAGAGAATGAAGTTAGAGAGAGAGAGATTTGAGGGGTAGAGAGAGAGTTATGAGATGGGGCCCACGGGAGAAATGAGAAGAAGGGATTGGCTGAAGAAAGATTTAGAGGTTTAGGAAAAATATTTAAAGATTTAATATAAACAGTAAAATATATATAAGTTACGGAAATATTATGGTTTAAAGATTATTAAAATTTGGGATTTTGGCGCCAAATAAAACATTTTCAAATCGTGCCCGGGTCGGGTCCAAAAATTTGAAATTGAAATAATAGGATTTTAAGCGGGTTCTAAATTTTAAAATTAAGTGTTTTATGATTAAAAAGCATACCCCCAAAACGGACACACGCACGCGCACGTAGCCATCCAAACTCACCCGTTTCTCTGAACGGGACGAGAACACGATGCACGGACGCTACAACGGGGTTAGGGGTGTCAAGTAGGCCAAGATGGATATTTTTAATTTTATTTTAGATGCCAAAAATTGTTATATGCAGAAATGACTTTGCCGGGTAAAATTTTACAGTAAGCCACAAATAAGCAAGATAAATGAAAAGAGTATCACACTAATGCTCAAACAGTAACTGAAAAACAGTAGCATTGGGCTCGGGTGTTACAATCTCCATACCCAAAATCTTTCGAGCTGCTTCAAGATCTTTCATCTCGAACTCACCACTAAGAAGCACCTTCAATTTCTGAATCTCCGATTTGTCTCGAGCTGTAATAAGCATGTCATCTACATATAAGAGTAAATAAATAAATGAGTCGTCTCCAGTCTCCTATGATAAATGCAGTAATCATAGGGACTCTTATTGTAGCCATACTCCACTATAAACCTGTCAAATCTCTTGTACCACAGTCTTGGAGACTGCTTTAACCCATATAACGATTTTCGCAATCTGCAAATATGATCTTTCTTACCAGGAAAAGTGAATCTCTATGGCTGACTTATCAAGATATCCTCCTCTAACTCTCCATGAAGAAAAGCCATCTTCGTGTCGAGTTGCTCTAACTTCATGTCCTGATGTGCTACCATATGAAGCAACACGCGAATAGAACTATGCCTCACAACGGGGGGAAATATCTCATTGTAATCTGCTTTCTCTTTCTGACTGTAGCCCTTACCAATTAGACGAGCCTTGAATCTTATTCTTTGTTCATCTAGAATTCCAGACTTCTTCTTAAAGATCCACTTGCATCCTACAATTTTTTTTCCTCTAGCGGCTTGACAAGCTCCCATATCTAATTCTTATGAAGAGATTTCATCTCTTCTTCCATTGCAACAATTCACTGAATAGACTCGGCATCAGAAATAGCCTCTCTATAACTAGATAGCTCATGAGACTCCACTTCTTCCCCCGCATTAAGCGCATACGCTACCAAATCTATTGGGGTCAAAAATTACACCCCATTGAACAAAAATTAAAAGGTCAAAGTCAAAATCAAACCCTAAACAAGTGGGCCCAAGACCAAACCCGGGCCCAAGCCCAAACTCAAGTCAAGTAGGCCCAAGCTTGGCCTAAAACGGGTCCAAGCTCAAGCATGGAGGCCGGCCCCATTCCAAGAAAGAAAACGAAAGAAAGAAATGTAATAAATAAGTTTATTGTGTAATTTGGTAAAAATAAATGTAAGAGAAATGGGCAAAAAACCAATTTTGTAAAGTCTAAGGGTTAAGGTGCAAAAGTATGCACATATATTAGGAAAGTAGGCAAAAACCAATTTGTAAAGCCCAAGTGCTCAAGTGCAAAATGTAAGGGGTATTTAAACCCCATCCAAAACAAGAAATGAAGACTTCTTCTCATTCCATTCTCTGGGGTTTTGAGCCTCCACCGCTCTTGAGGTGATTTTATCGCTCATCCCTCACTTCATCTTCTATCTTTGGAAACTCATTAAAAGAGCTCCTTTCCTCTTAAAAATCAAATAAAACTATATCAAGACCCAAATCAAAAGAAAAGACAGCTTTTCTTCATCAAATCTAAAAAAAGAGGAAGAAGGAGGACTATTGGGGTGAAAGATATAAGCTTTCACTCCAAGCAAGCACCATGAATGAAAAACCATAGTGAAACCCATAGGTTTCACCATCAAAACACATATAATAGATGACTTTGGGATGGGAGTTTATAGCTTTCACCCCTACGAGCTCTTTCGGATTCGGATCTTTCGTGAGATCCATGGGAGCATGGGTTATGTCTATGTTCCTCAAACTTGAACATGAGATCCACGCGTGTTCGGCCCCGGAACCCTCGAAAATTGGGGTTTTCCGCTTTTGAAACCCCCCAAAAGAGGTTTTCTCTCTTCGGAACCCCCAAAAAGGGGTTCTTGTAGCTGGAGCTCCTACAGGGGGTTCCCGATTTCGGGACCCTCCTAAGGGGAGCTCCCGATTTTGAAACCCCTTCAAAGGGGCTCCCTAAGTCGGGACCCCCACAAGGGGAGCTCTCGACTCCGGGACCCCCTAAGAGGGGCCTCCCGATTTCGGACCCCTAAAAGGGGGTCCATTGCTTCGGGACCCCCTTTAGGGGTCTCCAGTGTCTTCGGGACCACCTTAAAGGGGCCCCTCTGCTTCGGGAGTGGCTTCCGACCCCTTTAGGAAGTCACCCGAACTCGGGTGACCATCTCTCACTTCTCTCTCCTTTTTCCCTTTTTAAGAGCTCCCCGACACACTCTCGTTTCGATCAGCGGGACCCTCGTAAACTCTGCAAGGCCCCTGATATGCCTAAAGCATCCTCAAAATTATTTTTAAAACACAACGCGCGCATATTGCACACTGAGTTCGTATAACCTATACACCCATTAATCGAAGGTTCACTTGCCTCAAAGCGAGAGCTAATTAACGGCGGTTTTGTCCGCGGTTGCCGGAGATTAGAATCCCCACAATTAATAAACCCCTACCTATCTTAGGTAGAGGGATCTGTATACGCCTAACAAGCGAGTGCATCCTATCTCAATAGGGTAACAAAAAACACTCTATAAAATCCTCGTAACCATACATCTGAGAAGGAAGGATCTGCCTCCACAGACAATCGATAGCATTACTGTATGGTTGTTGTTGAAGTTGCTGTTGAGCCTGCTGCTATGTACTTATCTTGGGTACATTCTCCTGCTCAGACTGAAATGGAGTGATTTCAAACTCCACATGTTTACTGGCATCCTTCTCTTTATCAGCAGAAATATCAAACTCCTTTTCTCGGATGAAGCATAGAATTTTCTTCAAAAGTCACATCTCTACTATGTATAACTTTTGAATCAGAAGTCCAAATTCTATAACCCTCGAACCTAATACCATACTTAAGAAAAATACCCTTCTTTGCCCTCGGCTCTAACTTTCCCTCACTGACATGATAATAAGCAGGGCAACCAAATACTTTTGTAGGGTGTTTTTCGTCACCTCATTGAGATGGGAATACGCGCGCGCTTGTCAGGCGCATTACAGATTTCTCCTGCCTAGGGTAGGCTGGGGTTTATTGATTGTGGGGATCCGAATTTCCGGCAGCCGCGGACTAAGCTGTCGTTAATTACCCCTCGCCTTTGGAGCGAGGGAACCTCCGATTAACGGGTTAAACTGGTCATGCGAACTCAATGTGCAGTGTTGTGTTTTGAAGGAGTTTTGGATATATCGGGGGGGCCTTGCAGAGTTTTTACGGGGGTCTCGCTACCCGGATAGCGGGCTGGGGGTCAAGGGGCTAGCATCCCCCTTGCGGGGTGTGGGGCAGCGCCCCGTTAGAAATTTTTTTCTAACATGGACAGTGTCGTGGAGTACGTGTATGTGTACACACACACACATATAAATGAAAGGGCATCCAAAGGATGCGTGGGAGAAGGTGCCAGCGCCCCACATGCCTGGCATGTGGGCGCTAGGCGTCAGCAGCAAAAGGGACTTGGTCCCTGCACTAGAAGATATGCTCCCGATTTGACTTATGGAGTTGAACTCCTAAGATATTTTTGGAGCTGATGAAATGGGCTTCTCCCTTGAGCCCTGGATCTTCCCCAAAGTGGGATTTTTGGAGATAGGTCTCCTTCCTCCTCTTCTGTCGGCTGGACCTTGAAGAACAAGAACTATGGGATTTTAAAAATCTTTTATTTTTTAGATCTGATGAGAGATCTGAGTTTCCCTTTGTGGGTTTTGTGGTGAAAAACTATTTAGTTTTGGAAAAGGAAGAGTAAAACTTTTGATTTAATTCAAAAGAAAGAAGAAGGTTTAGAACCTTGAGGAAGGAGGAGGCATAAAAACCCCAGAGTTTATAGAGAATGAAAAATGTATATTTTATTCATCATCATGTTTTCTTATATAGGTTTATATATTTATATATAGCCCTTTGGGCTTTACAAAATGGCATTTTGCCCATCCCATTGCTCTTGTGCCATTTCTTTTTGCACATAAGCCATGGGCTTTATAAAAATTTAGCTTTATGCCCATTCATGCATAAAAAATTACATTAAAATTATTTATTACATGATTTTTATGTTGGCATGGGGAGGCTGGCCGTGGGCTCGACTTGAGCATGGGCCCGTTTGACCTGGGCTTAGGCCTACCTGGCTTGGGGTTGACCTTAACTTGGTCAACCGGGATGCAAATTTTGACCCCAACAAAGTGCCCCTATCAATAAATGCACACCGCGCATGTGTTGTGTACATGAAATTGATGGATCTTGAAGCTGAACTTCAAGGTGGAACATCATTTCGGGGGCAGAGCATCCCTCGGGGAGCATGATTCCCGGGGATCGGAGCATCA
This sequence comes from Agapanthus africanus, assembly GCA_030015575.1. NCBI lineage: Eukaryota > Viridiplantae > Streptophyta > Magnoliopsida > Asparagales > Amaryllidaceae > Agapanthus > Agapanthus africanus. Next base: position 80,181,450 of record JASDDO010000001.1, read on the forward strand.
TTCCGATTTGCGGAGCATAATTCCATGGTCGGTGCATTATTCCGAAGAGTCGGAGCATAATTCCGATTTGCGGAGCATGATTCCAGGGTCGGAGTATCATTCCGAAGAGTCGGAGAATGATTCCGGGGATCGGAGCATAATTCCGGGGATTGGAGCATAATTCCGAAGAGCGGAGCATGATTCCAGGGATCGTAGCATAATTCCGAAGAGCAGAGCATGATTTCAGGGATCGGAGCATAATTCCGAAGAGTCGGAGCATAATTCCGATGATCGGAGCCTAATTCCAAAGAGCAGAGTATGATTCCAAGGGATCGGAGCATAATTCCGACGAGCGGAGCATGATTCCAGGGGTCGGAGCATGATTCATTCCAGGGGTCGGAGCATGATTCTGAAGAGCGGAGCATGATTCCAGGGATCGGAGCATAATTCCGATGAGCGGAGCACAATTCCAGGAGGTCGGAGCACAATTCCAACGAGCGGAGTATGATTCCAGGGGTCGGAGCATAATTCCGATGAGCATAACTTCGGGGATCGGAGCATAATTCCAAGGATCGGAGCATCATTCCGAAAAGCGGAGCATGATTCCAGGGATCGGAGAATGATTCCGATAAGCATAACTTCGGGGATCGGAGCTTAATTCCGAGGATCGGAGCATCATTCCGATGAGCGGAGCATGATTCCAAAGGGTCGGAGCATAATTCCGACGAGCGGCAGACATTCGGACCGCAGCATAATTTCGATGCAGAGGTTGATTCCCAGGTGAAGCATAATTCCGACAGGGAAGGCAGATACTCCGAGGCGAAGCTTGATTTCGACGCGGGATACACTCTGAGACGAAGCATGATTCCGGCGCAGAGTTTGTTGGCTGACTTGATTCCGAGACGAAGCATAATTTCGACAGGGAAGGCGGATATGTTGAGGCGAAGAATAATTTCGATATGGGATATACTCTGTGATGAAGCATGATTCCGACGCAGAGCTTGTTGGTCGACTTGATTATGAGACGGAGCTTAATTCCGACGAGGAGGTCGCTGATTGATTCCAAGCCGAAGCATAATTCCGACAAGGAAGGCAGATACATCGAGGCAAAGCTTGATTTCGACGCGGGGTACACTCTGAGATGAAGCATGATTCCGGCACAAAGCTTGTTGGTCGACTTGATTCCGAGGCGGAGTTTAATTTCGACGAGGAGGTCGCTGGTTGATTCCGAGCCGAAGCATAATTCCGACAGGGAAGGTGGATACTCCGAGGCGAAGCATGATTTCGACACAGGGTACACTCTGAGACGAAGCATGATTCCGATGCAGAGATTGTTGATTTGATTTGATTTGGGTTGACATCAGCTTCGCTACACTGGAATATGGTACCAGAAGCGAATCATCATTTGCCATGAGAGAATTTAGGGATTTTAGTTTTGGTTGGCATCTGCATTGCTGCACTGGAATAATGCCAGGAGCAACTCATCATTTGCCCCGAAAGGATTTGGGAATTGGTGGCTTAGGAGACAGGTTTGGATCCCTATCACCCAAGGCTTTTCAATTTTATGGGCCGTAAGGGTCCCATAAAAGCATTTTCTCCCTATGAGTCGAAAGGATCTCGTAGATGTATTTTCTCCTTAGGAGTCATGGGGACTCCTAAGCGTGTTGCTCCTTTGTGAGTCGTAAGGATCTCATGCGGGAATTTTCTCCTCACAAAGTCGAGAGGACTTTGTGAGTGCATTTCATTTCTTTTTCACGAGTTTGCACCCTTTCGGGTTTTCACAAACTCGCCGGCAGTCCTGCTGTTTTTACTCACGGAGCCCTTTCGGGTTTTCATCCGTGCCCATTTTGCTTGTTGACATACTTTTTTATATAATCTTTATCGCCGGTGGGATTTTGAATGTGGTCTCGCCGGTAAGACTTGGGAGAGATTGGGATCGTTTTATGCCCGTGGATTGTATACGGTTTTGAAGGATGTATGATCCAGACCGTAGGGCCGGAAAAATTTTAGGACTTTGTTGGCGTCTGCATCGCTGCACTGGAATGTGGTACTAGGAGCAACTCATCATTCGCCGTTGGGGTATGGGGTTTGGAATTTGGTTGGCGTCTGTATCCCTGCACTGGAATATGGTACCAGGAGCGACTCATCATTCGCCATTGGGATTTGGAATTTGGTTGGCGTCTGCATCGCTGCACTGGAATATGGTACCATGAGCGACTCATCATTCACCATTTTTTTTGTTTTACCGCGATTGCTCTATCATTTCAGCTTTTCTTATCGCGAAGATCGCGATTGCCCTATCATTTCGGCTATTTATTCGCGGTTGCCCCATCATTTCGGCTTTATTTTCATTTTTATTTTTACCCGCTGATTTTTATTGCGAGTTGCCCCATCATTTCGTCTTTTTATTTATATATACATATCTATATATATATATAGATATTTATTTACACATTTTTATATCCCCGGTTTAACGACTTAGAGGTCGATTATTCCCAGTTTAATGACGTGGTGGTCGACTGACAGGGAGCTTAGAGAAGATACCCGATTGAGCAGTTGTCAGGGGCGCCACTGGAGCTTTCCCGAGATGCCTTGTTACTTTTTTGGTGTCAAACACCGACTTGCGTTCGAATATGGCAATTGGAAATTGTTAACCCCTGCAAATAGAAACATGAATTCAGTACATGCAATCAATGTATATATTGATTGAGTTCGCATGGATATTTAACCCGAAATATGGAAGGAGAGATTCGTCCCACCGGGCGTGCCAGAATCTGTAGGGTGTTTTTCGTCACCCCATTGAGATGGGAATACGTGCGCGCTTGTCAGGCGCATTACAGATTCCCCCTTCCCAGGATAGACTGGGGTTTATTAATTGTGGGGATCCGAATCTCCGGCAGCCGCGGACTAAGCTGCCGTTAATTATCACTAGCCTTTGGAGCGAGAGAACCTCCGATTAACGGGTTAAACTGGTCATGCGAACTCAATGTGCAGTGTTGTGTTTTGAAGGAGTTTTGGATATATCGGGGGGGCCCTGCAGAGTTTTTACGGGGGTCCCGCTACCCGGATAGCGGGCTGGGGTTCAAGGGGGCTAGCATCCCCCTTGCGGGGTGCGGAGCAGCGCCTCGTTAGAAATTTTTTTCTAACAGGGACAGTGTTGTGGAGTGTGTGTGTATATATGCGCGCGCGCACATATATATATATATATATATATATATATATATATAAGGGAAAGGGCATCCAAAGGATGCGTGGGAGAAGGTGCCAGCGCCCCCACGTGCCTGGCACGCGGACGCTGTGCGCCAGCGCCTCACGTGCCTGGCACGTGGGCGCTAGGCGTCAGCAGCAAAAGAGACTTGATCCCTGCACTGGGAGCTGTGCTCCCGATTTGACTTATGGAGTTGAACTCCTAAGATATTTTTGGAGCTGATGAAAGGGGCTTCTCCCTTGAGCCATGGATCTTCCCCCAAGTGGGGGTTTTTGGAGATGGGTCTCCTTCCTCCTCTTCTGTTAGCTGGACCTTGAAGAACAAGAAATATGAGATTTTAAAAATATCTTATTTTTTAGATCTGATGGGAGATCTGAGTTCCCCTTTGTGGGTTTTGTGGTGAAAAACTATTTAGTTTTGGAAAAGGAAGAGTAAAACTCTTGATTTAATTCAAAAGAAAGAAGAAGGTTTAGAACCTTGAGGAAGAAGAAGGAGCCACAAAAACCCTCGAGTTTTTAAAGAATGAAAAGTGTATATTTTATTCATCATCATGTTGCCTTATATAGGCTTACATATTTACATATAGCCCTTTGGGCTTTACAAAATGACATTTTCCCCATTCCATGGCTCATGTGCCATTTCTTTTTGCACATAAGGCATGAGCTTTACAAAAATTTGGCTTTATGCCCATTCATGCATAAAAAATTACATTAAAATTATTTATTACATGATTTTTATGTTAACATGGGGAGGCTGGCCGCGGGCTCGACTTGGGCATGGGCCCGTTTGACCTGGGCTTGGGCCCACCTGGCTTGGGGCTGACCTTGACTTTGACTTGGTCAACCGGGATGCAAATTTTGACCCCAACAACTTTAAGGGTAGAATAATCAGCCGGTTTTCCGGATCATACCTCCATAGGAGTCTTGCAATCAATGGCTGTTGAGGGAAAGCGATCCACCAAGTAACGCGTCGTAGTAACAGCCTCGGCCCAGAAATCCTTAGACAAGCCAGCATTAGAAAGCATGCACCGTTATCTCTCTAATAGCATTTGGTTCATATCTTCTGCGACACTATTCTGCTATAGAGTCTCTCTAACTGTATGGTGCCTTGCGATGTCCTCATTTTTGTAGAACTCATTAAACCGATTCGAACAGAACTCTATGCCATTATTAGTACGAAGACACTTAATTTTCCTCTCGGTCTGGTTCTTAACTAGAACCTTCCACATCTTGAAGGCCTTAAAATCATCGCTCTTATGCTTAAGTATAAAGACCTAAACCATTCTGGAGTAATCATCAATCAAAGATAAGAAATACCGAGCACCACCTTTCGATGGAACACAAGAAAGCCCTAAACATCTGCATGAATATAGTCGAGCGTCGCTTTCGTCCTATGCACTTCCTTGCCGAACTGAATTCGGCGCTGCTTGCCGAAAATATAATGCTTACAAAAGTCGACCGTCGCTGTCTTGTGGTCTCCATGCAAGTTTCTTTTCTTTTTTCCCTTTGTTTTTATTTTGTATCTTCAAATGTAAATATTAAACAAGCCGAGGTACTTTAAAACAAGGTTAAAAGAGCACAGAATTGAAAAAAAAAATTAAGCCTTATTTGGGAATGGAGTTAGAATAGCTGAAGTTTATTTTAATATGAAAATACTAGGAATGCAAACCACGGTACAATTTGCATCCTTTTATCTCCACTTTAAAATAAGCTCTAGATTTTTTTATTGTTGGAGTTTGTAAGCTTGTTGAGAGTGGAAAATCTAACACTTTATATTAGTTCTCATACTCTTAAGTTTAAGGGCTTTTTACTAAAAAGGCTCATTATATTTCTTCAATTACTAAAAAAGCCCCTCTATATTTCGTATTTACTTAAAAACATGTCATACATTTAAATTGCACTAAGAAGCCTCTTAACAAACTACAAAGAGAATCTTTTTGGCATTTTCCATTACTCATTTAGGAGGCTAACGGTGAGTATCAATTTAGGGTTTTAAAACCGTCACATCCCCTCTTCTTTTCCCAAAATTCCTAAATTTTCCGTTAAATTGGCTTTAAGATTAGATTTTAATCAAGGTTCTCTCAAATTGATCATGGAAACCGGTTCATCTTTCTCAACCTTCTCTAGCAACGAGCTTGTCGAGTGTCGTTGTCCCTTCAATTGCAAGTTCATGGACAACCTCATTTGAAAGGAAAACGATTTTTTAGTTGCGCTAAATTCCAATTTTCAACTAAACGAGGATGCGGGTTGTTTTTATGAGAGAAAGGCCTACCTAAATATCTAGAAGGTAAGAGAATAACTCAAATATAAGTTTTGGCTTTATCTTTCTAACGGGACGTTAAATTTTGATGGAAACTTAGTGAGTAGGGTTTTTTAGTGCAATTTAAATGTATGGTTTTTTAAGTAAATATGGCGTATGAGAGGGTTTTGGAAATATGAGAGGGTATTTTTAGTAAAATGCCCTAAGTTTAATTGGGTTATGGACCAAGTGGGCTAATTGTAGTGGGCTACTAATATATTTATAATCTTGATTGGTCACTTAGGGTATCTTGGGCTAGATTGGAAATCACAATTCATCCTTTTTGAATTTGGAAAATTCAGTGTTCGTAATTTTTAAATTTAGAAATTCTCAAAAGTCATCTGAAAATATCTTGGCAGTTTTTTTGCCAACGGTCATAATTTTCAAGCAGTTGTAACTTTTGAAAGCCTATAAAAAAAATGTCTCTACCATCGATTAATCACAACCTTCTCTTCTTTCATTCTCTGTTTCATATAGAATTTCGAAGTTCCTTTGATTTTGCTGATCGCAAAAACTTCAGACTCCGTTGTATCCTGAAAGAAGCTTATTTAAAAACCCATTAGCAAACTCTTTGAGTGGGGACAAGTAAATTCTTGAAAAAAGCCGACTGTGCCTCAGATTTATAATTTAATTTACCTGTTCCCCATTATTTTCTGATTCCTATAATAAAATTTCTAACCGTTATAACTGGCGTGATCGGGAAAATAGAGTTTTGAAAACTTAGATCAAATTGAAGTATCAGTAACGGTGGTTATCTCAAGTTTGGAGTTGAAATAATTATGGTTATCTAAGCTCCAAGATAAATGCCAAACAGCGCAAAGTTAGCATTTCGAAGTTGAGTTTTGCTAATTAACTTTATGAAACTCCAGTTTAGAAAACTTAACTTCATTCCCAAAACATAGCCTTAATTAGTGGCGGCAATGATATGGGCTTATATCTCGCAATAAGAGAAGTTTCCTGTAATTTGGCTTTTCAAATTTATACATCTTTGTGTCTATTTAAAACTGGCTCACATTTGATCTACTTGCAGAAAAAAGAAGTGTTTACATGCAAATCCATATTCATTGCAAAAATGACACAATCTGCTCTTAAAAAAAAAGCCCTACTTATATAAGGCTTAGATAATAACAATGGAGCCTTGCTACAATGAAATTAAATGAAGCATTTGCCAAGAAAGGGACAATGCTTTGTATTTGGATTAATCTGAGCTTTCAAAGATATAATAAAAGAATTGAAGTCCCCATGCTTGTGCTTTTTGAATTCTTTTCATATATAACTTTTCTTGTTAGGTACAAGGTAGAATCAATACCAACTCCACTATTTTTATTTGTTTAGTGTTTCATCAGGTTTGGTTTTGCTCTCTTGCATTGTGCCCATAAGGGGGCCAGTTTGGTTGGTGCATGGAGTATAAAAGGAATACCAATTTTTGAAATGTTGTGTTTTAAGAATTGCAAATTTCTTGTTTGGTTGCGATCATTTGTAAATGTTTTTCCCCCCTTTCTTTCATGCAAACCATCAAATTAAGATCTACAGGAAGCATTTAAGATGAGCTGTTCGTGAATAACATACAAGCGTGCTGTTTATATCAAGGTTTTGCGTCCGGTCGAAACAGATGTTGTTTCGTGACTTTCACCATGTCCACATAGCATGAGCGATAATCGTCATGTCAATTGCAGCGTGTCACCTATCATTGACGAGATATCGTATCCAAGCTTCGTCGGTCGTCCTAATTCCTTTGTTATGGAGTTCATGTCTTAAACTGTAGCGGTAGGTAAAGGTTTTCCATTTCGGGCATTCCTTCTCGAGAAGGTGTAAATAAGAATGAAATGGTGATTACTAACCTTATAATTCTATAGTTTGGTAGATGTAAATAAAAATAAAATGGAGAGTAGGAATTGAAGATCCTACTATCATTATTAGTATATTAGTAAAGAAAGTGGTATCAAAATCGGAAATTTCAAAATTTTCATTTTTACCCTTACTTTCTATTAGTTTGGGTTTATGGGGAAAATCAATAAGGTAGCAATTTTGTTATTTTTGTGAAGTGGGAAGCATAAAATTATAAATTCCTCACTTTGACATAACTTCTCTTTATTTACAATTGTGTCATCAGCCCAAAGTTTCACTTTATTTACCATTATGCCATCAGCTTAAAATCCTTTTAGGTTTTCACTAAAATATCATGAACTTTCGGCATTTTAAAGGTAAAATAAAAAGAAACTCTGTTGTTGACAAACAAAAAATATGGGCTTCGTTTATCACCGCCGGTTTTTCGCTAAAAAACAATGCTCTTTCGACCTTTTTTCCATATAAATACCATAGATTTTATTTATTGAAAATAAAATATCGCCAGTTTTCATATAAATACCATGGCTTCAACCATTTTCTAGATATATGCCATGGACTTTATTTACTAAAAATAAATACCATGACTTCCGCAGTTTTCTAGATTAATGCCATTGGTTTTGTTTAACATAAATAAATACCATGATTTTTCATCGTTTTTCATATAAATATCATGGACTTTGTTTATTGTAAATCATTATTATGATTTTTTTTGCTATTTTTGGACAAATTCTATGGAGTTTGTTTATTATAAATAAATACAATGAGATTTCATTTCTACATATAAATACTATGGATTTTGTTTATTAACAAATAAATACAATGAACTTCCAATAAATACCATGCACTTTACGTATTACAAACAAATACCATGAAATTTTAATGTTTTTAGATAAATGCCATGGGCTTTGTTTGTTACATAAATGCTATAAACTTTTACCGTTATGATCACTGATATAGCTATTTATATGAGTTATTGTTTATTTATTTTCATAGATTATTCTAAAAACCCGCCGCATTTCACGGCCCTCACCGCTTGTATAGTTACCAACACAAGAAGATGAAAATAACCAAACCATTATTTTAAATCTAAAAAATCTAATGTGTCAAGTTTGGGATGAATCCGAGCTTTGGGAATGGATTTCTCAATCTATAATTTGTTGATGTTTTTTTTGGGATAAACCAAATCCAATGGGACTAAACCAAACAAAGGATTCAAGAGTTGGGGATGGAAATATTTTCTAAGTTTGATTCAAGTGATTCCCATCATCTTCATTAATAAAAAAGGTTAATCTTTTATCTTTCTGTTCTTGAAATGCTCGACCTTTTAACATTTTTACTATAATTCTTATGTACTATCAGCATTTCCATCTGCTTTTAACGACGTAAAAACATTAGGAGTTGATACTAACAGACATGAACAGGCAGCTGGGAGAACACAACTTGTGCAGCCAAGCTCAAAAGATCGAAAGATAAGCTCGGTTGTTCTACTCCCATCGTTCGTCTCTTTTAACCGACTCCATCCACATTTGTCTTGTTTATAAATATGTCCCTCTTTGTAACTAATGAAATTGTGCGAGCTCAAACTATTTTTTCTCTCCTAATTTCATCCAATCGGGTACAAAAAAATAGAAAATGTTGTGAAAATGCAGAGTGCCTTTCTATACTCATTTTAAACAATATATACACACTACAAGATTATTCTAGATCCTTGATTAAATAATCAATTACAGTAAATTGATGCAAATAAAGAAAACAATATTTGTACAATCAATTAATTTGTTCACGGATAAAATAGGTAAATATTATGGCAAAGTAAATTAATTAATTTGTCAACAAATAAATAAATATTGTGACAAATTAATCAATCGATTTGTCAACTCCTTAATTTTTTTCCTTTTTGAAATTATTCTCGCATGGATTCAGATTTTGAATTATCTTCACAAATCTTTTCTTCTATACTCACCCTCAAACTGGGATGGGGTTCAGCAGTTAAGCCCGGTTTGAAAATCAAATCTTGAAAAACTTCTCGAGGTAAAGATTTGGTGAAGAGATCGGCTAATTGTTGGCTTGAAGAAATGAATCGAGTAAGAAGAAGTCATAAAGCAACCTTTTCTCATACAAAATGATGTCAAGTTCGACATGTTTTGTTCGAGTGTGGAAAACTGGGTTCACGGACATATATAATGCGCTCATGTTATATGAGAATAAGGTAGGCAGTTTAATTAAACAAGCACCAATATCTCAAAGAATAAAGCCAAGCCATGTAAGTACAGCGACTGCAGACGCCATGGCTCTATACTCAGCTTCAGCAGTAGATCTAGCAACTGTGTGTTGCTTCTTTACACTCCATGAGATGCATGTGCTACCAAGAAAAGTGCGCAACCCGGTAGTTGACCTACGTGTTGAAGGACACACGACCCAATCTGCATCAGAAAATGCATATAGATCAATCGAACTATTAGCCAATATGAGCGATCCTTTGTTAAGAGTGTCGTGAACATATTAAAGAATGTGTTTAACTGCAACAAAATGTCTAGTGGCGGGAGAATGCATATACTGGCAAACAATATTTACAGAATAAGAAAGATCTGACCTTGTCGATGTTAAATATTGGAGAGCTCCAACAACGCTGCGATAATGTGCTGCATCAGAGTATGATTCATCTCAAAGATGAAGATTGAGTTTTAATGCCATTAGTGTTGAAGTATAACTGCAAGTATCCATTTGAGCACGACGAAGAATATCCTTGGTGTATTTGGATTGTGATAAAAATAATCCGTAGGATGTTTGAGTGACCTGAATGCCAAGAAAATAATGAATAGGACCTAGGATTCATTGCAAATTTGGATCCAGGCTTCTCAATAAATAATCGCAAGGAAAAAAGAATTGCTTCCGGTAAGTATTCTCTCATCTACATACAAAAGAAGTAATATAGCACCCTGCTTATTATAACGAATAAATTAAGAAGGATCAGCAACATAGCTAAAATTCCCAAAGTGAGAAGAAATGTCCCAAACCTGTCAAACCAGGCTCGGGGGGCCTGGTTTTAACCATATATAGCCCTCTTTAATTTACAAACATGTGAAGGAAGACAAGCATCAATAAAACCACGTGGTTATTCCATCAAAACCATTTCATTAAGAAAACCATGCAGAAAAGTATTTTTTACGTCTAATTGTCGAATTGGCCATTTCTTAATTGTAACATAAGTTAAAATAAGACGAATGCTTCCTGATTTAATAACAGGAGTAAATGTTTCTGAAAAATCAATACCTACTTGCTCCTTTGTAGCCTTTGGCCACCAGACGAGCTTTCAAACGCTCCACAACACCATTAGCCTTGAGCTTGGGTTTATAAACCGAACGACAGCCTATGACATTCATGGATGGAGTTCTCGGTAAAAGCTCCCACGTAGTATTCTTGTGCAGTGCATCCAACTCTTCATGCATAGCCATTCCAACCTTCATGCTTTAAAGCAGATTTTATGGACTTAGGCTCATCAGGAATATTTGGGTATAATAAAGCAGCATAAGAATATTTAGGGTTAGGTTTAACGATCCCCGACTTAGATCATGTTTGCATAGAATGATAATTAGCATCTGATTGAATAATATTTGAACCAGCAACATCAGAAGAGGACATTGCGATATCATGAGTCGACCAAGAGGATAGCTCTTGCCTTAAAGGCTCTCCTGCAAAGTTTTCATCACTAGAAAGAAACCGTGGATCATTATTATCAATAGCATATGATGAAGATTCATTATAAATCACAGGATCAGTAGAATTTATTGAAGAGCCAGAGCATTTCTCATTGCAATATGCAAATAAAGTTTCGTCGAAAACAACATGTCCAGAAATATAGATTTTCCCAATAGGTTGATGAAAACACCTATACCCTTTATACTTATCATCGTACCCGAAGAGAACACATGGAAAGGAGAGGTTCCAATTTATTTTTAGTATAAGCCCTTAAATTAAGTTAGCAGCGACATCCAAATTTTCGGAGACAAGAATAATCTGGTATTTTGCCAAATAAAAGAGAATATGGACAATCCAAATTTAGAGCACTCAATGGAAGCCGGTTGATTAGAAACACTGCAGTGGAAAAACTTCAACCCAAAATTGTTTGGGAACACAACTATTGTAAAGTATGGCCAGTCTGAGTTCAACTATATGACGATTTCGTCTCTCGGCAACCCCATTCTGCTGAGGGCATGTGAACAGGATAGCTGATGAATTATTTCTTCTTGAACAAGAAACTCAATAAGTTCTTTACTGGAAAATTCGCCCCCTCCATCTGATTGAAAATATTTTATTTTAGTGCTGCATTGTTTCTCAACTTGCTTTTTAAAGATACGATTTTCCTTTTAAGAGATAAAACCATATATAATGCCAAAGATCATCCACAAAAATAGCAAAATATCGAAATTGCTGATTCGATAAAATACAAGAAGGTCCCCAAAGATCACAATGAATCATCGATGATAACAGCTTATTAGACTTAGAAGAAGAATCTAAAAAAGGAAGTTTACAACTTTTCGACATTTGACAAGTGCAACAAATTGAAGACTTTTTATTCCAACTGTTGACTCGAATAAATTTATTTTCATTAAGAAAGCGAACTACATGATTATTTGGATGACCCAAATGTTGGTGCCATACGTCCACTGAAGTAGTTCGAAACCGAGTAGAAAACAAAGCAGCTTTGGGACCACCATCCAACACATAAAGCCCGTCTCTTTCACTCCCCATTGCTAGGTTTTTTGGCTCAGAGGTTCCTTAACAATAAAACCATTAGCAGTGAATTCCATATTGCAAGTAGAATCACGGGTAAGTTTAGAGACAGATAGCAAGTTCTTTTTAATATTAAGCATAAGTACAGTATCTTTGAGAATAATTTTAGACAAGCCATTAGGAATAAAAATATCACCAATATGGGTGTAATAGGTAATTTATTGCCATTTCCAACCACAACAAAGCCTTCACCTTGATATGGAATTACATTTAAAAGTATACCTACATCACTGGTCATGAGCAGAGGACCCGGTGTTGGGAAACTATTCAGCATCTTGAGTATCGGCAATAGTCATAGCAGCAAGGGCCTTAGGGATATCCTCTAACATCTTGAGGCAGTGTGGCAAGCTTTGTCACAAATCTGACAGTTAACTTCTGCAGTACCAGAAGATGATGAAGGAACACGAGTGTCGGTTGGACGACGGTTAGGAGTTTGAGGGGTGCGATTTCCATCTTGATTGTTTTGAGTTGAAGGAGTAAAACCACGACCGGTCGAAGAGAAAGGTTGAGTAGAACGGGTGACATCCTTGCCTTTGTGATTTGCAACAAAAGCCATGGTAGAATCTAAAGCATCGTCAATATAATTCTTCTTACGAAGATCATGATTTCGTAGAAGAGAGGTTAATTCGCAATAAGAAGAAACATGTGGCTTAAGCATAGCAAAAGTAAAAGATTCATATTTAGATCCAAGTCTAGAGAGTACCCAAAATACTTTTCTATCATTAGGAACCTGTTTGTCAATGACATTTAGTTCATAACATATCGATTTAAATTCTCGTAAATAATGAGTCAGAACAAACATACCGAGTTTGAATATTTGAAGATGATGCACAAGTTCGAATTCACGAACTTTAAGATGGTTGAGCAAATTCATCTCCTTAGGCGAACCAAACATCTGCGGCGGTTTCTAGATTCACGACCAAATAAAGCACTTTGGAGGATAAGGTCACGGTAATCCATGCCTTAAGCAAACAATCCGTCTTGACCCATGACGTAAAGTTTGGATCCACACGGTCTGGAACGAGAATTTCTCCGTTAATGAATTCGAGAAGATCTCGACTCTCAATGAGAGCAAAGACTTGAGTCTTCCATTGCATGTAGCTGGTTTGTGTGAATTTTAAGTAGAGGAAATCAACAACATTGATAGTGCTAGGATATGGTAGCGAGGTTGAGTGGACATAACCATTTGGATTTTAGATTAGAAGGAAAAAATGAGAGTGAAACTACTCATCACAACAAAGCTATGATACTATACAAAAGATAGAAAATATTGTGAAAATGCAGAGTGACTTCCTATTCTCATTCCAAACAATTTATACACATTACAAGATTATTCTAGATTCTTAATTAAAGAATCAATTACCGTAAATTGATGCGAATAAAAAAAAATATTTAGGATAAATCGATCAATTAATTTGTCCACAAATAAAGTAGGTAAATACTATGACAAACTCAATTAATCAATTTGTCAACAAATAAATAAATATTGTGACAAATTAATCATTCAATTTGTCGACTCCTTAATTTCTTCCCTTTTTGAAATTATTCTTCCATGTTTTCAGATTTTTGAATTATCTTCACATACTTTTGAGGGAGCTACCTAATAAATGGCACCCACGTTTTAATATGTGTACCATATTTAAATGGGACCCTTCAAAATTTCAAAACATGTGTAGAATAATTGAATTGACTTGCCAAAGAGAATGTTCTAAAGATGAATTGAGGACTTAGACCGCACCCAGCTCTATTTTGAGGACTTGTCATGTGCTTTAAACAATGGGATAAGATAAAACTATTTCATGAGACTAGTAAGGTCGCATTAATATCTCCATCTCATATTGTATTAATGTTGACACATGAGATGCATTTCTTTTTTGTTCTTAATTTGTTTATATGTAGCTACCATTGATATATATATTCCTATAATCCTATGCTTGTGTAAAATTTTAGATAACATTTTCTTGAGCATGTAATCATGCAAAACCATTTTTACCCCCAAAAGAGCAAGGGGAAAAATGAAATGGAAAATGATGAGCAACTACTTTGCTTATCAAAAATGCTAATTGACTTCCACATCAACTTGAACTCTAATCCTCATTATTGAAGACTAAAACCGTTACCTAACCCTAAAGAAAACAAATCAGTTAACTTGTGAACCAAAAAGAACTCATTCAACTTATATGTTACAAAATTAGATATCTTAATATTGTCATTAAAGCATAAAACCTTCTTCAGCGTTAAAGCAGAAAAGCTCTATACGAAATTTGATCACAAAGGGTTACAGTCCACCATCAAACCTTTAACACTTATCGGAGCGAGAATCAGAGAAAATTATATACAAGAACGATGTTAATGTCAACATTGATGTCCTCGGTGCTATCCTGTATTAAACATGAATATAGAGAAGAATATGAAAAGGAAAGCGTCATAAGTTTGCTATAAACTAGTAAAGATCCGGAAGAAATTTTCATTTGACATGTTTAGATGGAAGTGAGTAATACACCGTCCATGATACATAAAACATAGACGGTCGTGATTGAAATAAAAAACCCGCTTCTGTTATAAAATGTTTATCCAAATTTTGTTTTTGAGAGAGCAGCTTTATCCAAATTATTAAAGAAAATAATTATACACATCGAAAACATCAACATTGTGGAAAACAACAAAGACAATCTGCACGCAGTTGCAGCATCGCTTTTTCTTGTTCTAATCGTTGGTTAATTACTCTTCATGCAAACCTAAATTAGTAATTAAATTTTCTAAAATTGCAACAAAAAAAAAATTCCCTAGCATTTTACAAAATGAAAAGATCATTTTGTCATTTGGCTTTATTTGTAATAGTGGGAATCCACTTTGATTACTTTGATTACGTCGATTAAACCAATTCCACAATAGTTTCTTAATTGATGTTTCCAAATTAATTAAGAGATTAAGCGAAAATATCCGACGTCCTTATCTTTTTGTACTTTTGATCCAATTATATGCTTTCTAACTTATATCATATTAGTTATAATTCTTAAATTTATTTACAAAATAACAGTGAATTTCTCATGCAATTTAAAAATATGTTTATATTATTGATTAAAAAAGTATTAGAAAATAACTACAATATGGTTTTAGATGGGGCGAAGTGGGGAAGGAAAGACAATCGCCTCACTTGGATTTCGGAAGTCGGTATAATATATATATATATGGTTTTAGACGGGACGAAGTGGGGAAGGATAGACAATCGCCTCACTAGGATTTCGGAAGTTGGTATATATATATATATATATATATATATATATATATATATGAGAATAATGTAGGAAAGAAGCCATAGAAGGAAATTTTCTCCTTCATCGTAAAAAAAAGCACACCCTCCACGATATTTTTCGACGATCGGCGCGAATCATCTTCATCCTTGTCATATAAGATGTGGATAATTCATGTGATTCTACCGCGCTTTACGACATAGGAGGAAATTCCCTTCTATGTCCACATTTGCATATAGGCCCTTTAGGTATCTTATATTGTTATGAATAACTTCTTCGCTTCAATATTTTCTTTATAAATTCGTATTTAACACTAGCAGTATAATTATTTGGTCATTGTACTCCAATCTTGGAGCCTTCTTTGTTATAGTCTCTTTGAACAATTTCATAATCCCTCTAACCAATTTCATATTTTTATTTGTATACAATCTCTTAAATATCTTAAATTGTAACTTTTCATATCAATATTTTTATTAGAACTTTATATTTAACAATGACTCAAATTATGTAATTATTCTAAAATAGAAAAATCAGTACTACAAATGAGGGTTGCCCCTATGGATTAACCCGTAGGGGCAAACTACTGCCCCTACGGATATATCCGTAGGGGCAAGAAAATAACCTGTAGGTGCAAACGCCGTAGGTGCAAGTTGAAGCCCTGAACTTGCCCCTACGGACAAAAAAGTGCCCCTGCGGAGTTCTCTGTGGGTCCCATTGTCCCTACGGAGTAGGCCGTAGGGGCACAAAAATTATTTTATTTACGGTTTTTTTAAATATATTACCTGTACCTACGGATGAATCTGTAGGGCCAAGTAATATCCCCTACGGATACATGCGTAGGTACGTATCCGTAGGGGCAAAATATCATGATTTCTGATATTTTGCCCCTACGGATAACCTCGTAGGGGCTTGTTTTTGCCCCTACAGATATATCCGTAGGGGCACTCTCAACCTCCTGATACTGAGATCATGGGGGAAAATATCAGTTAATTCTGATATTTTGCCCCTACGGTTTAATCCGTAGGGGCAATATGTGTACCTACGGATTAATCTGTAGGGTATATATTACCTGTTTTTTTTAAAAAAAAAGGGCTGCCTGATTTTTTCTCGCCCTGTGCACAATAATATATACATCAATCAAATATAAAATTAATCATCACACAACATATATCGCAGTATTCATAATCACATCTCACGTATATAATATACAAAAGAAACCAAAAAACTGAATATGATATAAATATAAACCAATATCAATATCGTCCAAAATGTTTCAAAATGTAGTACAATATGTATCATATAAATAAATACATGTTTTAAAAAATAAGAATCAAAAAGCTATCCTAGCTCGGTCCAGCTCCACCTCTGATAAACGCTAGAATCTGGCGCGCCTGCTCCTCGGTCAATAAACCATGCAATTCGGCGCGTGCGGGAGTCTGAGCGGTCTGTGGAGCTGGCGATGTGGTCTGCACAACCGCCGTCGAGGTAGTGGCTTGCGGAGCCGCGGCTGCGGGAGTCTGAGCAGGCGGTAGAGCTATAGGAGCTGTCTGCGGAACCGCAGCCGATATAGTGGCTTGCGGAGCCGCAGCCGAAGGAGATGCATGTGGAGGCTCGGCCGATGTACCCTGTCGCGTCTGGACCTAACGTGTGTAATAAGCGTGTAAGAACTGTGTATTATTCGAATTCGTATCATTATCAAGTTATTTCGAAAACCCATTTGGATATCTAGTTTGGAAAACCGTAGTTTATTTTAATTAAATATGTATGTATGATTAATCAAACCTAAGTCTACAACCAAATAAGCTCAGGCTACGTACTAATTATGGATATGTTGATATCTATAATATAACATGATATTTTACCATAATGCAGCATACATACCAGCATCTCCTTCAACTCCTGAACGGTGGCCCTCAAGCTCTCCAGTTCCTGCTGGACACGTCGCTTACTGGAGACGGAGAAAGTAACCGCCGGGGTGGAGTCCAACCTCATATGGGCCCTGCTAGGGCCCAGTCCCCGGCCTCTCTCCCAATCTCCGTGGTGCCCTCCGTGTGCGGCGTCCAGGACTGGGGTCAGCAGCCTCGGATCGCTCTGTCCGGTAAAATCGGTCCCCGAGGTCTTGGCCTGCTCAACCACCCGCTCCTACACCCACATTAAGCAGTAAAGTATAAGTATAAAATTTAAATTTGAACCTTCCAAAACTAAAATTTCAAATATGGGTAGAATAAATATTAACACTTACGCAATACTCCTGGGTAGCGACGTCGGGATATCGAAGCTCGCCCGTGGCGGGATCTGTCGAGGTGCCGTGGACGGCAAGATATGCGGACAGCACGCTCGGTGTACCACCTTGCGCCACGGTCTGAGCTGTCTGCAATATTAGAAAATAACTCTTAATATTAGAAATATTAGAAAAAAACTCTTAATATTGCAGAATATCACAAAAGTCGGTCTATTGTAATTTACCGATAACTCCATAGCTTGAGTAATATTCCTCGAGCCACCTGTGTAAGTGGGGCGGCCCCTCTTCGCCGACTTCCTGTTCTCTGTATTCTGAGCGGTCTGTTTCTGCACAACGCATTAACATTTAGTTTTCTAATTAAGGAACACAAAAAAATAAATTATATCCTAAACAATGAATTACATTTAAAATACATACCTGTTTGCGTTGGGAGTCGAAATATTCGCACAATAGAGGCCATGTCTCTACGTCGACTCTCGCAAATGCCGGAGTAGATAGGAGGGTTGCTCTCTCTGCCTCGGGGGTCGCCATCCACAGGGAGTAGCAGTCGGCCTTCAGCTCATTCCTGTTATATCGGATCTTGGTCTGCATGTTCTTCATCAGGCCATTGTACAGAGCATGAAGGTCGAGCACCCTCCCAGGGTGATCAGGGTCGGGTACAGGCTGAAAATCATAATCCGACTGAAAATACAAAAAAAACATTGTTATTAGATTGCAAGTGTTAATAATAAATATATTGGATAAATCAAATGAAAATATATATTAATACGTACCCGAGCCTGATCAAAGAAAAGGGCGAATGAGCGCCGGTGCTGCTCGCCCCACTCAACATGAAGTGGATAGTTCATGACGAGCCGGCTTCGTCCCCCATATACCGGCTGAACCTCTCGGCATGAGGACCGGTATAGCGATAGTCAAGGGTAAAAAAGAGGAGGAATGCTGCTTCCCCCCTAGCTCTGTCAGGCCTCAGCCTATGGGACTGATTCGGGCCTCGAGTCCCCCTCTGGGGATGGGGAGGCCCTGCGTCTGCACGAAATATCAAGACAATCAATATTAAGATAAAGTTGTATTAAGAAATCAAGCTTAAACGAAAATTGAAGTGTGATATATACCTCCGGTGACTAACGCACGAGCCTGGGCCCGGGCAGCAGCACGAGCGGGACGATAGTTCCTCCGGTGAGGAACAGCCGGGGTCCCGGATGCGGACGCATCCCCTCTAACTAGAAAATAAACATTGACGCTAAATTTTCATGAAGTTCATATTTATTCTATAGAGCATATGTAAAATGAATAAATATTTTATATTTATTCATACTAACCTGCAGACGATGCGGAGGGTATGGAAGCGGCAGGAGTGGCCCCTGTGGAAGATGTGGACGCACCACCTATAATTAGACAATTAAAAATAGATTATATAAGTAATTGTAAAAGGAATGTGTAGATCAATAATATAACGTTCTAAATCAATATGTATGCACTATAGAATATATAAATATACCCGCAGGTGCGGTGGTGTCACCACCTACAGCTAGACAATAATAAAAATTGCTAAGTAAGAGCAAAAGGAATGTGTGTATATTTATGATATAGCATTCTAAATCAATATACATGCACTATATGATATATAAACATACCTGGAGGAGTGGGAGTGGCCTCTGTCTCAGATGTGGACGCATCACCAACAACTAGATAATCAAATATTGACAATATAAGTAATTTTGATATTTATCTGCATGAATATCTATAATATTACATTCAAAATGGATATGCGTGCAATATACCTAGAGGTGTGGCAAAATCCACATGGAAGGAGGCATCCGAAGGGGTCTCCGATCTGGGTGCAAGACCGGCCCTCTGAAGCTCCCTACGGAGCTCTCCGGGCGGCAGAACCGCTCTGCCTCTGCCGCTGCTAGAGTTCCTGCTGCCCCTCGCTGCTCCCGACATCGTCATCAAATCTAGATAAACGGTTCGTGGACGCATTAGACAATCATTAAAAGTATTGACTATATATGTATAGATCGTAAAATGTGAAGTAATAATATAACATTACTGATAACCTTTTTCGTTTCGTGGGCGCATTATACATATCTACTTGGATTTCATCGTCGATGTCATTTCTAACTCACGTAACTTCATGATCGGTCGAAGACAACCCGTCCTTCGAAACATACGGTCGGAGCACTCTAAACCTTCTCTTTTCTTAGTCCTCATCGTTGTCCTCGAATTCTGGGATATCGTAGACATCTCTGGGTTTCCATCGGCATACAACACTCCATCCCGGATGCTTCAAACACTGTGAGTAGTATACTTAGAACGCTTGGTTCAGAAAGATAAACGGATCTTCTTGACCGTAAAATCGAAGTGTGTTCACACTGGTCAATCCATATTCATCTTTCCAAGTCCCAAGATTGCTTCTCCACTTGTCCGTATCGGTTCGCGTATCGTACCAAGTACACTGGAATATATAAAAGGGTTCTGATCGTCCGAGATAGTGGATGCCGAGTATATAATTTAAGTACTCATAATAAATCACACCGTTCGATCCTACCGTCGCAATCCCACTATTCTGAGTGGTTCTAGATGTTTCTATGTCCTTAACTTTGAATTTGTATCCAAGGACACCAAATCCTTTGTAATATGCAACCTCCATACTAGGAAATTGAGCTAAACATCTTGAGTCACTCTCAAATGAAGCAGACAAGTTCGGATCGTGGATCTAACAAAACAAATTTTACGAAAAATACATAACGATACAAGTTTAGATTAAAACTGATAGCAATAAAATGTTATTCGAATAACTTACATGATCTGTGACCCAATCACAAAAATTATCCTAATGATATTTTTCCAATCGTTCTTCGTTCCAATCAGGATGCCCCTCACATACCTCGTTAAAATGAATTCTGTTTTCGACAAGTAATGGTGACATTAATCTTATATCATTTCATACACACACAAACACAGATATAACAATTAATCCAAAAAAACTTACTCTCTAATTTGTTCAAGACATGCGCAATTAAGCAAGATAAACCGGTATATCTTATTGATAAACATAGTGTCTACCCTCTTATACTCGGCTTTACCATATGGCCCATCTTGAATTCTTCGTGGCCGGTTAAGTCTTATCTCAATGTTCTCGTCCAGATAGCGGGAACAAAATGTGGTTGCTTCATCAAGAAGATAATCTTGCATGATAGAACCCTCTGGTCGATTTTTATTGCGTATATACTTCTAAAGAGTGTAGAGGTACCTAATGAAAATATGTTGAATAAATAAATACGGGCATACATGACAATAATAAATTTATAAATTGCGCGAAACGAAAAATTACACGTACCTCTTGACAGGATACATCCATCGATATTGTACCGGTCCGGCTAACTTAGCCTCAGTTGCAAGATGAACCGTCAAGTGTATTATGATTGTTGGGGTAAAAATTTACACCCCGGTTGACCAAGTCAAAATCAAAGTCAACCCCAAGCCAAGTGGATCCAAGCCCAGATCCAGTGGGCCCATGCCCGGGTCGAGCCCGAACATGAAGCGGCCGGCCTCCCCCTCATGCCAAGGTAAAAATTTTGTAATAAATAATTTTGTTGCATTTATTTTATTTTATTTTATGGATAAAATGTAAGAAAAATAGGCATAAAGCCAAATTTTTGTAAAGCCCATAGCTTATGTGCAAAAAGAAATGGCACATGAGCCATGCGATAGGCAAAATGCCATTTTGTGAAGCCCAAGGGGCTATGTGTAAAGTGTATAGCCTATAAAGGCAAGGATAATAAAATATCTCAACAACTTTTTCTCTCTCTAAAAAAAAAGTTTCAGATCTGAGATCTTTCTCATTCTTCAAGCTTCCAAAACCTTCTTCTTTCTCTTGAATTAAATCAAGAGTTCTACTCTCCTTTTTATAAAACAAATTAGTTTTTCACCACAAAACCCATCAAGGGGAACTCAGATCTTCCATTAGATCTCAAAAAGGAGTGATTTTTAAAATCCCATATCTCTTGATCTTCAAGATCCAGCTAACAGAGGAGGAAGAAGAAGAACCCCTCCTATTAACCCCAAAAAAAAAACACACTCAGGAGTCCAACTCCTCTCTGATTTCTCTTCCGAGAAATTTTTTTAGGCTAAAAGCCTCTTTTTCTCGCCGGCGCTCAAGCCAGAGCACCCGCGTGCCGACACGTGGCGCGCTTGCGCTCCAGCGCAAGCGCTCGAGCACAAGTCGTCCCGGTGCCGACACGTGGCGCGCTTGCGCTCAAGCGCAAGTCGCCTCCATGCCGACACGTGGCGCGCTTACGCTCCAGCGAAGCGCTCGAGCGCAAGTCGCCTCCGTGCCGACACGTGGCGCGCTTGCGCTCAAGCACAAGCGCTCAAGCACAAGTCCCCCCGTGCCGACACGTGGCGCATTTGCGCTCAAGCGCGGAGCGCCCACGTGCCGACACGTGGCACTCTAGCGCCTGAGCGCGCAGCACCTAGGCGCACAGCGTCCAAGGTGCTGCCCCACGCATCCTTTGGATGTCTTTTTCTCCTTTATTTATATATACATGTATATATATGCATATGTATACATATGTACACATACACATACTCTACGACACTGCCGCTGTTAAAAAAAAATTTCTAACGGGGCACTGCCCCGCACCCCGCAAGGGGGCTGCTAGCCCCCTTGACTCCCAGCCGGCTATCCCGGTAGCGGGAACCCGTAAAAAACTCTGTGTGGCTCCCGATATATCCAAAACCCCCTAAACAAAATACACGTACACTGCACATTGAGTTCGCATGACCAGTTTAACCCGTTAATCGGAGGTTCCCTCACCCCAAAGGCGGGGGGTAATTAACGGCAACTTAGTCTGCGGCTGCCGGAGATTCGGATCCCTATAATCAGTAAACCCCCGCCTACCCTAGGCAGGGGGAATCTGTAGTACGCCTGACAAGCGTGCGCGTATTCCCATCTCAATGGGGTGACAAAAAACACCCTACAGATTCTGGCACGCCCGGTGGGACCAATCTCTCCTCCCATATTTCGGGTTAAACGTTCATGCGAACTCAATCAATATACATATCGATTGCCTATACTGAAATGATGTTTTTTTTCCCGTGCAGCAATCAACCTTCGACGACAATGTCTCCCCAGACGAATTCAGCTTCCAACGTGACCCCGATTCCGTACGTGGTCAAGATCAACGCTCGTGTGGTTCTCCCCGCAAGCCTCAGTCGACAGTGGGAGGAACCGCCCCTCCAGTTTGGCTCCGTCATCATCTACCCTGCCGGTAGTGCTCATCTGGCAGAGATCCCGGCGGAACAGGTGGCCAAGCCGGTCTCAAGGGGTAAGAGGCCGAATGTCGTGATCGCCAAGGCACCACAACCGAAACTTAAGACTGTATCTGAACGATTCTCCGGTGCTCCAGCGGGGGGCAAGAACTTCGGTACAAAGGGCAATATCAAATGTGGCGGACGAGCTCAGGCGATGACTCCAACAAATGCACAATCGAGTGTATTTCCAAGGCCCTCCATCGACCGGTCCGCGGCGTCTTCCCAAAGAGCCGAAGTCTGCCAGGTGCTTAGAACGGAAAAGTTAAGGCAGAAGCGGCTCAGGTATCGAGCCAACAAGAGGGCCAAAGCTTCGGCCAAATGGAATCGTGTGAAGTTCCAAGTGCAGGGTTGCCCCGCGACGACGGCTGAGTCGGACGTAAGAATCAGCAATTCCTTCGAGCCTCTGAAGTGGGTTCAGAAAAACGCCATGACCGCCAGAATCAAGAAAACAGCGGTCCGAACAGTGCCACAAAGAGACGTGTCCTGGCCCCAACAGAAAAAGTATGACACTGTCTCTTCAGGAGTCTATCAAGCACTCTGTGCCGCACGAAAGCAGCGGGACAAACCCAGAAAAGAAGCGCCAGCACCATTCAAGAACCTAGTTAGGCCAGCCGACTTCAATCGACTACCAGCTACCGAAGCAAGGGGGTCAAGACAACGATCCGTGAAATCAGCCGCAAATGATAGAAAGACGGCCGGATATATCATCCATACGGTCTATATGGCGGGCGGGCGCCCCAGCGACAACCTTCGCAGCAAAAGTAAGGATGGGGCCACCACATCCCAAACCCAATCTAGCCTGAATGTGGTTGCCGCCGTCCAAGAACAGCCGCCCCCGCTGGATGAAGAAAACCCTCTCGATGAGGATGATAGGCAGAAAGACCCCTCGGTCCATGCAGAGTCAAGCTCGGACAGCGAGGAAGAGCCAACTTTCCGCCCCAGGACTGCGGAGCAAGAGCTGCTTCAAGAGCTTCGAAAACAGCTCAGGAGCAAAGATAAAGAGATGGCCAAGCTCTATTCGAAAATTGACGACTTAACGAACGTGGTGATGCAGCTTACGGCTCAAATTGCTCGAGCGCCTCCCAATCAGGCACAAGCCGCTACTAATCAGCCGGGTGATGACAATCCGAGGCAGCCAATGCCTGTTCCTTTGGGACTAAGACTGGTCGAGCCGCATGAAAGCCGGCCACATTCCGCTTCTGGGGACGCCTTGGCCCCAGATAGCACTATCCCGCTAACACAGGATCGGATAATGGATTTGGTTACCAGCAAGGTTAAAACATTGGTGGCCGAAGCTGAAGCTCAGAAAGAAATCGGCAGTAATGGGCGGCCATATCCCGCGCAGTACGATCTGATTGAGTTCCCAAGCGGCTACGTTATTCCTAAGTTCGGAAGATTTGATGGAACTGGGAATGCAAATCAGCACGTCGCCCACTTCAAAGTATCGTGCGGAAATACAGAGGGCAATGACGCGCTCCTTCTTCGTCAGTTTGTCAACAGCCTGACCGGCGTTGCCTTCGACTGGTATGCGAGTATACCGGACGGGTCCGTCATTACCTTTGCCCAAATGGAGTCCCTGTTTCGGCAAAGGTTCATGAGTGTCAGTGATAAAATCTCCATTGCCGACCTTGTGAGGACCAAGCCAGGGAAGAATGAAAGCAACACCGACTTTATCGCTCGATGGCGTAATCTCACAGTCAAGTGCGAACCGCCGCTGGAGCAGGACCAGTCCGTCAGCCTTCTCATTGGGAACCTCAGCAACTGGATGGTCCCATTCTTGTGTACGGCGGGCCTCAAGACATTTCAGGAGCTAACCAAGAAAGTCCAAATGCTGGAACGCTTAAAGCAAGAGTCCCCGCCGGATTCTCAGAGAGACAAAACTTGGAAAAGCAAGCGGGATGACAACCGTAGAAGCGGGAGTTCCAGCAGTACCAATGTCTTCAATGTGTCTGACAATGAAGAAAAGCGAAGGGCGGGCGAATCCAAAACCAATCAGTCTCGAAAGCCATTGCTGGGAGGAGATGGGCCTTCCCTAGAGGAGAAGAAGAACAAGGTTTACTCTTTCAGAAGGGACAAGGTCCGTAAGATATTTAAAGATGCCTTGAACAACGGCCTACAATTGCCAGAGTCGAAAAGACCCCAAGAAGCAAAAATGACCGACAATCCCCTGTATTGCCCGTACCACCGAGTAGTGAGCCATGCGATCGAGGATTGCTATATCTTCAAAGACTGGGTCGAGAAGCAGTACAGGACTGGAGAGATCGAGCTGTCCAAAAGCGTGTTGGTGAACAATCAAGTTGCAACCACCAACTTTATACAGACAGAAACTGAAGCCTTCTGGGAGCAGACAGCCGAACCCGCTGCCCTGAGAAATGAAACGGACTCATCGCGGCCTCCGTGGAGTACGCACATATCTAATAAGACGAAGAAGATGATAAAGCTACTTCGGAAAGAACCCAGGACGGAATGGGAAGGGCAGAAGAAGCCTACCAGTCCAGCTGCCAATGCGGCTCCATCAGGCTCAAAATCCAAGAAGCTCAAGAAGAAGAAAAGTGCAGCTCGGCGCGAAAAAGAGTCTGCAGGGAGATCAACCATTCAAAAATATATCGATTCCCTCGAAGAATATGAACAAAAGGAAAGAACATTGATTCAATTGAAGGAGTTCTTCCCTGTACAAGCGGCTGAAATTCTGGAGGAGTTAGAAGAAGACTCCAATGAAGAGATCCCAGTAGTGACCTGCTACGCTATCCATCTTGGCAGCGACTCCGAGGATGAGCTCTGTTTTCCCGAAGAAGATGAGGAGCTCGCCACAAAGGCCAATCAAATCCAGCTCAGAAGCGGCAGGGCTCTACCGCCAAATCAGGGCAACGCCCCAAAAGGGAAGGAAAAACATGTGGCTAATGATGAAGATGGCAGAGAACCGGCTGATGAAAACTCAAGTCCTTCCTCGGTGGACTATAATGTCTTGGCTCACCTTCGAAGGCTTCCGTCTCTCCTGAGCATCTACAACGCCTTGGTCCTATCTAAGGAGCTTAGAAATGTTCTTATTCACGCTCTCCAAAACCCCGAGCGGTATCAGGCTCACTTTGCGGAAATTAACATGAAAGAAGCTCCGCACGCTTTGCATGCCGCCGCAGTCACATTTAAGGATGAAGACTTGCTACTGGGAACGGCTGAGCATAATCGGCCGCTTTACGTGACCGGGTACAGCGACGGAGATCGGATTAATCGCATATTGATTGATCCGGGGTCTTCAGTGAACATCATGAACTTGCGGACGCTAAAGAGTTTGTCAATGGATGTCCGACACCTGTCAAGGGAAAGGATTGTCATTCAGGGCTTCAACCAAAATTGCCAGCAAGTTCTGGGGTCCATAGCTCTGCCAATCAAATTCGGGGATCTGCAAACTGAAGCTAAGATATACATGATCGACGCCGACACGTCTTATAAGATTCTCTTAGGACGGCCGTGGCTCCACGATTATGGCATCATTCCGTCAACTCTCCATTAATGCATGAAGTATACTCAAAATGGCGAAGAAATACGCATTGACGGAGACATCTAGCCGTTCGGTGTGCATGAAGTCCGATATGAAGATTCTCGGTACTTTATGAACCACCAAAATGCTAAGCCACAACTAACTGAGGATTGACCGACCCCAAGACTCAAAAGCAAATCTGCGCCGGCTGTCACTTTCAAAAGCAAAAATACCCAAGTGCGCCCGCATTTCGGCAGCGACACTAATGAGTCCGACGCTGGAAGCCCGTCCTTCCGTAAAACTCGCCCTCGTTTCGGCAGCGATACGGACAAATCTGTTACTGAAGGCCCATCTAGCAGCAAAGTCCGCCCTCATCTTGGCAGTGACATTGAAGAGTCAGAAGAAGAGGACCTGCCGTGCAACAGCTGTGCAGATTGGCCCCCCATGCAGCAGGCGAAACTACGAGAGACGTTCGAAGTCGCAGAAGGGTCCCTGGCCATCACAAGGGTGCCGGGACAGATGTGCAAAGAGCTCGACGCATTGTCAGTTTCTACCGTGGACCAGCTGAAAACTTTCTACGTACCCGGGAGGAAAAATGGACAGAAGGGCATCCTGTTTTACAGGTCAAACCCCGTTGTGCACCCGGACGATCTTTCTGTCGCGTGCCTTCCCTATGAGAGAGGCATAAGAGCCGTCCTCAATCCCAGATACTATGCGCCCGAGATGCGGGAGTACTTTAAGAAGTGCGGATGCAGGTTATATCAAACGGAGTCCGAAGCAAAGTTTTACGAAGGGCTATGGTATCCGCCCCAGGTCCGAGCACTCATCGATGGACGAATTCCAGATAGACGGGGTATAGGCTACATTCAACCTGATTCCAAAGCGTGCTACATGGTCCGTGTTGGCGAGGCCAGCGAAAGATCAAATGATGATGACGAAATAGCCGAGCCAGAAGAAGCTCCTCAAGAGCTCGAAGATGGCGGACAAGCAACCTTTGACGAGCTAACCGAGATTGACTTAAGAACGCCCGATAATCCAAGGCCGACCTACATCAGCTCGCTCTTATCAGAGGAAATGAAAGCGCAGATAATTGCCCTGCTGCATGAGTTCGTCGACTGCTTCGCGTGGACATACAAAGAAATGCCTGGCCTTTCCCCTGAGGTAGCCGTGCATAAGCTGGCTATATCTCCTGATGCTAAGCCGGTCAAACAAGCTCCTCGAAGAATGAGAAGGGAGTTGGAAGAAAAGGTCATCGAGGAAACCAAGAAACTCATCGATGCCGGCTTCATCAGGGAAGAGAAATATGTGGACTGGATCGCATGCATAGTCCCAGTGAAGAAGAAAAATGGGCAGATTCGAGTTTGTGTCGATTTCAGGGACCTCAACAAGGCATGTCCTAAAGACGACTTCCCGCTACCGGTCATGGAAATGATGGTCGATGACACCTCAAATTACGAACTGTTCACCTTTATGGATGGCTCGTCTGGATATAATCAGATCAAGATGTCGCCTGAGGATGAGAAGCACACAGCATTTCGAACCCCGATCGGAATATATTGCTACAAGGTAATGCCATTCGGACTGAAGAACGCAGGTGCTACATATCAAAGGGCAATGACCAATATCTTCGATGACTTAATTCATAAAGTCGTCGAATGTTATGTTGATGATCTGGTCGTTAAGACTAAAACCAAGGCCGATCATATCCAGGATCTTAGGACCGTTCTCACCAGACTGAGGGAATTTGACCTGAAGATGAATCCTCTGAAATGCGCTTTTGGCATGTCATCGGGAAAATTCCTGGGCTTCATAGTCCGACATCGAGGGATCGAAGTTGACCCATCAAAGATAAAGGCCATCATGGAGATGCCCCCTCCGAAGAGTCTGACACAGCTAAGATCTTTTCAAGGCAAGCTTGCTTATATACGGAGGTTTATCTCAAATTTATCGGGGAGATGTAGGCCCTTCTCGAAGCTCATGAAGAAAGGAGCTCCTTTTATCTGGGGTGCTGAATGTCAAGCAGCGTTCGAAAGCATCAAACAGTACTTGTTGCACCCTCCAGTGCTGGCCGCTCCCATTCCAAATAAACCGCTGATTCTCTACATTGCCGCTCTGGATGAGTCACTCGGTGCACTCCTTGCCCAGAATAACGAGGAGGGAAAAGAAAATGCCCTCTACTACCTCAGTCGAACTCTAGTCGGGGCGGAACATAACTATTCCCCAATCAAAAAGCAATGCCTGGCTCTGATATTTGCTGTGAAGAACCTGAGGCACTATCTGCTCGCTCATCGGGTTATGCTGATCTCCAAGGTCGACCCGCTCAAACACTTGATGACCTGAGCGAGCCTAGCCGGCAGAATGGCAAGATGGGCTGTCATGCTACTTGAGTTTGACATAGTTTATACTCCTCAGAAAGCAGTGAAAGGGCAAGCTCTTGCAGACTTCCTTGCCGCTCATCCTATACCAGAAGGGTCGCCGCTAAATTGTGAGTTACCCGACGAACAAGTGCTGCACCTCGAGGAAGATGGGCCATGTTGGGAGCTCTACTTCGATGGAGCCTCATCAATAAGGACCTCCAGTAAATCAAGCGTCCCGGAGATAAAAGCAGGGATAGGATTGGTGTTCATCACACCATCAATGGGAACCCTACGGCGTTCTTTCGCTCTCACCGAGCCTCGAACGAACAACGAAGCTGAGTATGAAGTCCTGATAGCTGGTTTGGAACTCGCCATAGAAATGGAAATCCTTCGGCTATGGGTTTACGGTGACTCCCAGCTTGTCGTCAACCAAGTAAGCGGCAATTATAAGATATACAAACCCGAGTTAGCTCGGTACAGAGGCCGAGTGGTGGAACTCATGAAACGGTTCACTCACATTGAACTAATGAGAGTCCCTAGAGCGTTGAATGGGAAGGCTGACGTACTCGCTCGCTTAGCCAAGGAGCTGGCCGATCCTGACATGGACGAAATTCTGATCACAATCAGGAGCCGACAAATTCTACCCCCAGTCTCTCTATGAGAAGAGGAAAGCGCGGAACAGAAGAGCGGTCCTGCCGAAGAAGCTTCGATCATCCAAGACGAGCCCGATTGGAGAGAACCCTTCATAGAGTACCTCCGATACGTGTTTGTAAATGACACATTATACCGCAGGTCATATGACCAACTCTGGCTCAAGTGTCTGTCATTGGCCGAAGCCCAAAAGGTCATGAAAGATATTCACTCGGGCGTTTGCAGTGCTCACCAATCTGGCCCCAAGATGCGACTTCAAATCAAACGGCTTGGGTATTACTGGCCCACCATGATACGGGATTGCGGAGAGCATGCAAAGAAATGTTATATCTGCCAAATTCACGGTGATTTTATTCACAAGCATCCCAATCCATTGCATCCTACGGTGGCGTCGTGGCCCTTCGAAGTCTGGGGCACCGACATTGTTGGTCTAATTGATCCTCCGTCATCTAAAGGCCATCGGTTCATACTGGCCGCGACAGATTACTTCTCCAGATGGGCTGAAGCTGTCCCGCTAAAAGAAATCAAGACAAAAGATATTCTGACATTCTTCCAGCATAATATTCTATACCGCTTCGGTACACCAAGAAGAATCATTTCTGACAACGGGCCTTCTTTCAAGAGCTTCAATGTCTCAAGGTTCGCTACTCAGCACAAGATAGACTGGAGATATTCCTCCATCTATAATCCAAGAGCCAATGGGCTAGCCGAAGCCTTCAATAAGACTCTATGCAAGCTCCTGAGGAAAAATGCTTCAGCTAACAAGAGAGACTGGAATCTCAAACTTCACGAGACGTTGTGGGCATATCGTACCACGCACCGTACTCCAACTCAGTCCACTCCATACTCATTGCTCTTCGGAGTGGAGGCGGTCCTCCCCCTCGAAGTCAAAGTTCCAAGCTTAAGAATGGCCGTTCAGCACGAGTTGACGGAGGAGGAAAACGTGCTCCTTCGGCTTGAAGAGCTCGATGCCCTCGAAGAAAAGAGGCTCGCGGTGCAGCAAAATCTGGAGCTATACCGAGCCCAAATGTCACGGGCCTCTGACAAGATAACCCGTCTCCGCGTTTTCAAGAAAGGTGAATTGGTGTTGGTCCTCAAAAGACCGATCATCCCCAATCGACATGCCAAGGGAAAATTCGAGCCAAACTGGGAAGGACCATATGTCATCGAGAAAGTGTTCGACGGAGGATCCTACCAACTAATAAGTGCCGAGGGAGAAAGGCCCATGCCACCCATCAATGGCCGATATCTCAAGAAATACTACACGTAAATGCTCCAAGTCGCAGGCGAATTGAGCACATCAGCCCTACGGTCTGGATCATACATCCTGCAAAGCCGTATACAATCCACGGGCGTAAAATAACCCCTATCTCTCCCAAATCCTGCCGGTGAGACTACTTTTAAAGTCCCACCAGCGGCAAAAAAAAAGAAAAAAAAGAAAGAAAAAAAATTTATAAAAAAATTTATAAAAAAATAAACGGTATGTCCACAAGCAAAACGGGCACGGATGAAAACCCGAAAGGGCTCCGTGAGTAAAAACAGCAGGACTACCGGCGAGTTTGTGAAAACCCGAAAGGGCGCAAACTAGTGAAAAGAGATGAATACACTCGCAAAGTCCTCTCGACCTTGTGAGGAGAAAACCCCTGCGTGAGATCCTTACGACTCACAAAGGAGCAACACACTTAGGAATCCTCACGATTCCTAAGGAGAACATACACCTGCGAGATCCTCTTGACTCGTAGGGAGAAAGTGCTTTTATGAAACCCTCACGGCTCATAAAATTGAAAAGCCTTATGTGATAGGGACCCAAACCTGTCTCCTAAGCCATCGTTCCCCAACGGGCAACGGCAAATGATGAGTCGCTCCTGGCGTTTCGCTTCAGTGTTAGCGGTGCTGATGCCGACCAAAAACCCAAATCCCAAGTCCTCCCAAAGCAAATGATGAGTTGCTCCTGGCATTATTCCAGTGCAGCAATGCTGATACCAAACAAGATCCAAATTCCAAGTCCCCAAACGACGAATGATGAGTCGCTCCTGATACCATATTCCAGTGTAGCGATGCAGACGCCAACCAAAATCCAATTTCTCAAAATTCTCCAGCCTTACGGTGGGTCCTCAAGTTGACCATCGTATACAATCCACGGGCTCAAATAATTCTCATCTTACCCATGCCCCACCGTAATCACCAGTTACGCGGCCGGTCTCCGCTTTGGGAATGATGCTCCATTGATAAGACCCACTCATGTGTCCTCACGATATATGAGGAGAACAAACCTTTGTGGGATCCTTACGACTCATAAAGGAAAAACACACTTAGGAGTCCTCACGACTCCTAAGGAGAAAATACACCTGCGGGATCCTTATGACTTGTAGGGAGAAAATGCTTTTATGGGACCCTCACGGCCCATAAAATTGAAAAGCATTAGGCGATAGGGACCTAAACCTGTCTCCTAAGCCATCGCTCCCCCAACAGGAATAGGCAAATGATGAATTGCTCCTGGCACGTGTGCTTCAGTGTTAACAACGCTGATGCCTGTCCTAACCCCAAAATCCCAAACTCCAATCCAATAGACCCCTAAGTCGTTAAACCGGGAACAGATGACCCCTAAGTCGTTAAACTAGGAACGAGAGAAATCTCCTCATGGCAGATGATGATTCGCTCCTGATACCATATTCCAGTATAGCGATGCTGATGTCAATCCAAATCACAATCAACAAGTCAACTTCATCCCTGACACCGCAAGAAGCGGGGCAAGTCAAACCCAGCAACGACCGTCCAAGTCGCAAAAAGGGCAGAACCGACCGTCCAAGTCGCAAAAAGGCCAGAACCGACCGTCCACGTCGCTAAAATGGCAGTACCGACCTTCCACGTCGCTAAAATGGCAGCACCGACCGTCCAAGTCGCTAAAAGGGCAGAACCGACCGTCCAAGTCGCAAAAAGGGCAGCACCGACCGTCCAAGTCGCAAAAAGGGCAGCATCGACCGTCCATGTCGCTAAAAGGGCAGCATCGACCGTCCAAGTCGCAAAAAGGGCAGAACCGACCGTCCAAGTCGCAAAAAGGGCAGAACCGACCGTCCATGTCGCTAAAATGGCAGCATCGACCGTCCAAGTCGTAAAAAGGGCAGAACCGACCGTCCAAGTCGCAAAAATGGCAGCACCGACCGTCCAAGTCGCAAAAAGGGCAGCATCGACCGTCCAAGTCGCTAAAAGGGCAGCATCGACCGTCCAAGTCGCAAAAAGGGCAGCATTGACCGTCCATGTCGTAAAAAGGGCAGCGCAGGATTCCTACAAAGCGGGAACCAGATTACTCCAGGCCAGGTAAACGTCTATCACGGACACTCCGTCTCTGAGACATGTCAAGCAACGACCGTCCATGTCGTAAAAAGGGCAGTGCCAGCTTCCCAAAAAGCGGGAACCAAATCAGGTCGCCTCCAAGTAAAAGAGGATCCATCAATTTCATGCACACGACCCACATATGTGGTGTGCATTCATTGATTGGGGGGGGCAATTTGTTGGGGTAAAAATTTACACCCCGGTTGACCAAGTCAAAATCAAAGTCAACCCCAAGCCAAGTGGGTCCAAGCCCAGATCCAGTGGGTCCATGCCCGGGTCGAGCCCGAACATGAAGCGGCCGGCCTCCCCTCCATGCCAAGGTAAAAATTTTGTAATAAATAATTTTGTTGCATTTCTTTTATTTTATTTTATGGATAAAATGTAAGAAAAATATGCATAAAGCCAAATTTTTGTAAAGCTCATAGCTTATGTGCAAAAAGAAATGGCACATGAGCCATGGGATAGGCAAAATGCCATTTTGTGAAGCCCAAGGGGCTATGTGTAAAGTGTATAGCCTATAAAGGCAAGGATAATAAAATATCTCAACAACTTTTTCTCTCTCTAAAAAAAAGTTTCAGATCTGAGATCTTTCTCCTTCTTCAAGGTTCCAAAACCTTCTTCTTTCTCTTGAATTAAATCAAGAGTTCTACTCTCCTTTTTTATAAAACAAATTAGTTTTTCACCACAAAACCCATCAAGGGGAACTCAGATCTTCCATTAGATCTCAAAAAGAAGTGATTTTTAAAATCCCATATCTCTTGATCTTCAAGATCCAGCTAACAGAGGAGGAAGAAGAAGAACCCCTCCTATTAACCCCAAAAAAAAACGCACTCAGGAGTCCAACTCCTCTCTGATTTCTCTTCCGAGAAATTTTTTTAGGCTAAAAGCCTCTTTTTCTCGCCGGCGCTCAAGCGCAGAGCACCCGCGTGCCGACACGTGGCGTGCTTGCTCTCGAGCGCAAGTCGTCCCGGTGCCGACACGTGGCGCGCTTATTCCCGTAAAAAACTCTGCGTGGCTCCCGATATATCCAAAAACCCCTAAACAAAACACACGTACACTGCACATTGAGTTCGCATGACCAGTTTAACCCGTTAATCGAAGGTTCCCTCGTCCCAAAGGCGGGGGGTAATTAACGGCAGTTTAGTCCGCGGCTGCCGGAGATTCGGATCCCTATAATCAGTAAACCCCCGCCTACCCTAGGCAGGGGGAATCTGTAGTACGCCTGACAAGCGCGCGCGTATTCCCATCTCAATGGGGTGACGAAAAACACCCTACAATGATATCGAAGAATGACGGTGGGAAAATACGCTCAAACTTGTAAAGTATCAACGCAATAGAATTTTCTAGTTTATCCAGCGTCACAACCTCCAGTGTTTTAGCACACAACTCCCTGAAAAAACAACATAGGTCGTTGATTACTAGACCAACCGATTCAGGGAGAGAAGTCCTGAGGGCTAATGGAAGAAGGTGCTCCACGATAATATGGTGATCATGACTTTTCAGCCCATCGATCTTGCCCTTCACAATTTTTATTTTCTTGCTGAATGATCCTGAGAAACCTGTGGGAACTTTCAAATCATGCAACACCTGCTGGA
Organism: Agapanthus africanus; assembly: GCA_030015575.1. NCBI lineage: Eukaryota > Viridiplantae > Streptophyta > Magnoliopsida > Asparagales > Amaryllidaceae > Agapanthus > Agapanthus africanus. The sequence continues at coordinate 80,215,803 of JASDDO010000001.1, forward strand.
ATCTTTTCTTCTCCGGTTGTGACATATGATAAGCAGCATTGGGAAGTACAAACTTACCCATTTTACCCGCTACCGGTCTAGGGTGCAATTCACTTCTTATTCCCCACTCCTGTAGATCCATCCGAGCATTCAGGTTGTCTTTCGATTTCCCATCCTTACAAAGAAGCAAGTTAAGTATGTGCTTTGATACTCCCTTCTCTATATGCATGACGTCCAGACAATGACGCACTAAATTTGTTGACCAGTACGGAAGCTCGAAGAAAATGCTTAACTTGTTCCAAAATGGTGGTTTGATCTGTTTCGTCGGATCCATCCCGAAGGTCACATTATTGTAACCATCCCATTGAGCGGTCACGTCCTCTCCGGACAATGGGGATGGAGGTCCAAGAAGCTCCTGATGACCATCAAAGTGAACCGTGTCTAACCTATAGGGGTGGTCTGGAGGCAGGAAACGTCGATGGCCGCAATAACAAACCTTCCTGCTAAAATTCAAGAATTTCGATGTTGTGTGTTCATGGCAATGAGGACATGTTTTGTGACCATGTATGGACCAATTTGATAGCATTCCATACGCAGGAAAGTCATTAATTATCCACATTAAAGCCGCACGCAGTATGAAGGTTATATTTGTGTTTGCATCATATGTCTCTACACCATCAATGAACAAAGATTTCAACTCCTCGATCAGAGGTCGGAGATAGACGTCGATATTGTTCCCCGGTGAGTTTGGTCCGTCGATAAGAAGAGGCATCATAAAGTATGATTGGTCCATAGCCAACCAAGGCGACAGATTATAAATTATCATTACAACGGGCCATGTGCTGTGACTTCCAGCCATATAGTTGAATGGGCAGAAGCCATCAGTAGCCAGTCCGAGCCGGACATTGCGAGAATCGCTACTGAATATTGCGTGCCTCCTATCGAAATCCTTCCATGCCGGTGAATCTCTTGGATGGCTTATTTTTCCATCTTCACTTGGAGGAGCACAGTGATACCAAATCATTGCCTCGGCTGTTTTCTTGCACCTGAATAGCCTCTGTAGCCTCTGTGTTATGGGAAAGTATCGTGTTATCTTGACAGATATATCAGGTTTCTTATCAGAATCTTTCGGCTTATACCTGGTCTCTCCGCATGTTAGACACTCTTTCAAATCTGAATTCTCTTTCCGGTACAACACGCAATTTTTAGGACATGCTTGAATCTTCTCGCACTTTAGACCCAAATCAGACATCATCTTCTGGGCTCCGTACCAGCTGTCGGGCACATTATTTCCCGGGGGCATAGAATCTTTCAAGAACGAAAGAAGTATTGTGAATGACTTGTTGCTCCATCCATTTAGGCACTTAATCTGGAAAAGTTGGACGAACCATGAGAGCGTGGAATACTTCGCATTCTCATAAATTGGTTTCTGGCATCATTCATGAAATTTTCATATTTATCCGCACGCGGTCCTTGACCGGAAAGAATGTCATCTTCGGTACGAATAGATTCACCTAGGGCAGCCTCTACCATATCCTCCATTTCTTCTGATGGAAATAAATTACCGTCTTCTCCTTCTGCCGCAATACCGAATTCTTCTTCTTCTCCTGCCGCATTATCGTGTTCTCCTTCTTCTTCTGCCGCATTACTGCATTCTTCTCCTTCCCAGTGATATTTCCAAGTTGTATAAAGTCTAGTAAACCCATATTTTACAATATGAAGCTCTGCCAATTCTACCTTCTGCCAGTACTTATTGCCACATCTATCGTACGGACAGAGAATCTTCTCTATTATGATCTTATTATGTGCGCGTGCAAATTCAATGAAAGCAGCAACTCCTGCGACAAACTTAGGTTGCATACGTTGTTGCCAATCCACATACATTCAGTCCTTAACTCTGACGTACTCATGGGCCATGTTAAACTGTATAACATATAAATTGTAGGTTATAGTGACTATATTGAGAAATATAAGAACGGGATAGTTATTGACAAAGGAGAAAATCCGTGTATATGCTTTGTGTGTGCGTTTGTCGTTGAAAAGAATAAATTATCGAACGTATGTTAACCGATAGACGGGGACTAAGTGGCGCTTTTAGTTTCATATATGAGTATCGATGAGAATATGAAGGTTTCATATTATCATCGAGTATCATATATTGGTTTTAACTTGAACATCTCGAATCACTCTCTAATTATGCGTTTGTTGTGTATTCTTTTTGTATATGTGTGTTCCGGCTGTCGGGGGTAAGGCTTCTGTCCCATTAAGAATGTATAGAGCGAACACCCATCACTTGTGCTTTCAACCGTTTCGAGTAAATTTCGGCAGCACCTCCCCGCTGTTCTCCAAATACATTGTAATAGAATAGATAATCATTTCAAAGCTGTGAAACAACGTTGAAATGAACATCTAATCTATCTTTGTACACAGAGAACCAGCGGAAAGGTACCGACGAAATATCTCAAAACGGATGAAAACACAAGTGAATGAAGGTGTTTGCTTTATACATTCCTAACTTGTCCACACGGGACAAATCTATCGGTTACCATACGATTGAATTTTCTCGTCGCGTAGACTATACGACGGTTGTTAGTATCGAGCTATACCGTCCGATATTTAACAACTTTCGTATAGTTCTATGTCACGACGAACATCGCACGTATGTTAACCGATAGACGGGGACTAAGTGGCGCTTTTAGTTTCATATATAAGTATCGATGAGAATATGAAGGTTTCATATTATCATCGAGTATCATATATTGGTTTTAACTTGAACATCTCGAATCACTCTCTAATTATGCGCTTGTTGTGTATTCTTGTTGTATGTGTGTGTTCCGGCTGTCGGGGGTAAGGCTTCTATCCCATTAAGAATGTATAGAGCGAACACCCATCACTTGTGCTTTCAACCGTTTCGAGTAAATTTCGGCAGCACCTCCCCGCTGTTCTCAGAGTACACTGTAATAGAATAGATAATCATTTCAAAGCTGTGAAACAACGTTGAAATGAACATCTAATCTATCTTTGTACACGGAGAACCAGCGGAAAGGTACCGACGAAATATCTCGAAACGGATGAAAACACAAGTGAATGAAGGTGTTTGCTTTATATATTCCTAACTTGTCCACACGGGACAAATCTATCGGTTACCATACGATTGAATTTTCTCGTCGCGTAGACTATACGACGGTTGTTAGTATCGAGCTATACCGTCCGATATTTAACAACCTTCGTATAGTTCTATATCACGACGAACATCGCACGTATGTTAACCGATAGACGGGGACTAAGTGGCGCTTTTAGTTTCATATATGAGTATCGATGAGAATATGAAGGTTTCATATTATTATCGAGTATCATATATTGGTTTTAACTTGAACATCTCGAATCACTATCTAATTATGCGTTTGTTGTGTATTCTTGTTGTATGTGTGTGTTCCGGCTGTCGGGGGTAAGGCTTCTATCCCATTAAGAATGTATAGAGCGAACACCCATCACTTGTGCTTTCAACCGTTTCGAGTAAATTTCGGTAGGCCCTCCCCGCTGTTCTCCGAGTACACTGTAATAGAATAGATAATCATTTCAAAGCTGTGAAATCTAATCTATCTTTGTACACGGAAAACCAGCGGAAAGGTACTGACGAAATATCTCAAAACGGATGAAAACACAAGTGAATGAAGGTGTTTGCTTTATACATTCCTAACTTGTCCACACGGGACAAATCTATCGGTTACCATACGATTGAATTTTCTCGTCGCGTAGACTATACGACGGTTGTTAGTATCGAGTTATACCGTCCGATATTTAACAACTTTCGTATAGTTCTATGTCACGACGAACATCGCACTTATGTTAACCGATAGACGGGGACTAAGTGGCGCTTTTAGTTTCATATATAAGTATCGATGAGAATATGAAGGTTTCATATTATCATCGAGTATCATATATTGGTTTTAACTTGAACATCTCGAATCACTCTCTAATTATGCGCTTGTTGTGTATTCTTGTTGTATGTGTGTGTTTCGGCTGTCGGGGGTAAGGCTTCTATCCCATTAAGAATGTATAGAGCGAACACCGATCACTTGTGTTTTCAACCGTTTCGAGTAAATTTCGGCAGCACCTCCCCGCTGTTCTCAGAGTACACTGTAATAGAATAGATAATCATTTCAAAGCTGTGAAACAACATTGAAATGAACATCTAATCTATCTTTGTACACGGAGAACCAGCGGAAAGGTACCGACGAAATATCTCGAAACGGATGAAAACACAAGTGAATGAAGGTGTTTGCTTTATACATTCCTAACTTGTCCACACGGGACAAATCTATCGGTTACCATACGATTGAATTTTCTCGTCGCGTAGACTATACGACGGTTGTTAGTATCGAGCTATACCGTCCGATATTTAACAACCTTCGTATAGTTCTATATCACGACGAACATCGCACGTATGTTAACCGATAGACGGGGACTAAGTGGCGCTTTTAGTTTCATATATGAGTATCGATGAGAATATGAAGGTTTCATATTATTATCGAGTATCATATATTGGTTTTAACTTGAACATCTCGAATCACTCTCTAATTATGCGTTTGTTGTGTATTCTTGTTGTATGTGTGTGTTCCGGCTGTCGGGGGTAAGGCTTCTATCCCATTAAGAATGTATAGAGCGAACACCCATCACTTGTGCTTTCAACCGTTTCGAGTAAATTTCGGCAGGCCCTCCCCGCTGTTCTCCGAGTACACTGTAATAGAATAGATAATCATTTCAAAGCTGTGAAATCTAATCTATCTTTGTACACGGAAAACCAGCGGAAAGGTACTGACGAAATATCTCGAAACGGATGAAAACACAAGTGAATGAAAGTGTTTGCTTTATACATTCCTAACTTGTCCACACGGGACAAATCTATCGGTTACCATACGATTGAATTTTCTCGTCGCGTAGACTATACGACGGTTGTTAGTATCGAGCTATACCGGCCGATATTTAACAACCTTCGTATAGTTCTATGTCACGACGAACATCGCACGTATGTTAACCGATAGACGGGGACTAAGTGGCGCTTTTACTTTCATATATGAGTATCGATGAGAATATGAAGGTTTCATATTATCATCGAGTATCATATATTGGTTTTAACTTGAACATCTTGAATCACTCTCTAATTATGCGTTTGTTGTGCATTCGTGTTGTATGTGTAACATGATTTTAAACCATTGAGATCAAGATTTGAGAAATTTTATAAGTGGCCGTTAACACGATAACAATCATCTCTTCTTATCAGTCCAAATCTGAATTCTAAAAGGCAGTATATTTGCTATTAAATGATCATGTTCAACTCTAAAATAAGGGAAAAACAGAGGAATATAGATCTATTAAAGTCAAGCCATAAAGCTAATCACATATTTACAACATTGCAGATACATTAACGCAAAATATAGTTATGATGCTTCAAAAGAATCAATTATCAAGAATCTGGGAGTGGAGATGAACATACAGCTTCCCGTCAATAAGATCAACAGGACAGAGACAGATAAAATATAAGATTAGAATGATGAACAAGATAATATGCTTGAAAGATGCTATATTTGCTGATTGAATATAAATGAATCCACCAATAAGATTATATACATGATAATATATGTAGAGGAATTCAGGCCATGAATACAAACCACCAACAATTTCATATGCTGGTTGAAAGAAACGGGCGAAAAGATTCATAGTTTTCCATAAACTACAAGCAAATTCTACCATTACTAAGTACAAAACAAAATGGATTATAATTTAAAGGAGAAAGAAGAGTTTGAAGCAAAATCAGATCAAATTATATTGTCCCACATGGGTTGCTCGCCCAGACATTCGATAGCATACATGTTACAAGAAAAATAACAGAAAAACAATTTCTTAAGCTTAAATACCCTCTAAATATGCCAAACAGCTTGCTTACAGTTCTGCTGATACATTATTAAACATAAAGTCCCTGCAGACGCCAAATCTGGAACAACTATCACCTTATCATCGAATGTTACGTCCACAAAAGTGAAGGTAACAGAATAAATGCACCAGTACAAACTCAACCTCGAATTAGCCTAAAGCTTTGCCGGGATGGAACTAAATCAACAAGCAAAGCATATTTACACTACAAGCTTACACGTACTGCAAGAGATAAATAGGGCACTCTACAGTTCACATCTCACAGGCCAACCAAACCCCAGCCCCAGCCCCAGCCCCAGCCCAATCGAGCCCTAGCCCCAGCCCCAGCCTAGCCCAGCCCCAACCCCAACCCCAACCAAACCCTAGCCCCAGCCCCAGCCCAGCCCCAGCCCCAACCCCAACCCCAACCCCAACCCCCCACAACCGAACCCTAACCCTAACCCTAACCGAACCCGATGCCGACGGCGACGCCGACGCCGATGCCCTCACCCCTACCCGAACCTGGCCTGAACCCTAAACTACAACGTCAAAATTAAAAATTATTTGAGATTTACTTACAAACCGTGCGCGCGGTGGAGGAGACGGTAGAAATTGGTGGTCGACGACGATCGGCGAAAGTGGCGATGAGGCGCGGGAAGTCGCCGAAGGTGTGGGGAAGACCGACGAAGCTGGCGACGAGGCGCGAGCGCGGTGGCGACGAAGCGCGGGAACAGGCGACGAGAGGCGCGGGAGTGAGAGAGAGAAATTTTGGGAACGATGAATATAATTTTTCTGTGCTTTTTTTTATTACTAACCTATTTAGATGCCCCTACGGACATAACCGTAGGTCCACGGCTTGCGGCTTCGTAGGGCCAAACAAAAAATTAGAACGTAAGGCACTGTAGGGATATCGATTTAGCCCTACGGATAAATCCGTAGGGGCAAGAAATATTTGCCCTTACGGATTTCTGAGTCCGTAGGGGCAACCCCATACTGTAGTAGTGAATGGACAACAATTTCTAATATATGACATCAAAAATTTAAGTAATATAATTTTTAGTATGAAAACTTTCCAACTCTAAAATAATAAACCATTTTTCACATTTATCTATGCTTGTAAATTAGGAAATAATAGTATGAATTTCACCCCACCTGACCAAATGTTTAGAATCCGCCACTAGTTTTAGAGAGTGATGTATCCGTTATTTGGCTTTAATAACTCCAATTATGATTTTCTTACTCTTTCTAATTATGACCAAATGTTTAGAATCCGCCACTAGTTTTAGAGAGTGATGTATCCGTTATTTGGCTTTAATAACTCCAATTATGATTTTCTTACTCTTTCTAATTATGGCAATTCTTAAACAAAAATAAGAGTTAGATTATGACTTTTATCGATAGAATCGAAAACCCGAGATCCTACCATTCAGAATCACATGTTATAATATCAATATCAAAATCCAACATTTAGATGTGATCAAAAGATTTGTTATTGTATCATTTATAATTATATTATAAAAATAAAGAAAAATATATCTGAGTTGAATATCATGTTTATTGATTACCAACTCACAAAATTATCTGTTTAGTATTAGTCACATAATCTTTACTAGATGTTGTACAAAAATATTATATATCATACCTAAACATACGGTTTCTAAATTTAAATATTTTAATCTAAATGAAATGTTTGTCTTTAAGTAGAGTAAAATAAAGATATAAAGAATCTAAATTGAATTGAATATATAGTTTTTTTAATTAAAAAAAAGACCTATATTGCAAATTGTAAAAAGAAGAAGCCCTGATGTATAAAACACCAAATCTCTCTCTCTCTCTCTCTCTCTCTCTCCCCTCTCATAATAGAACAATCTCTTGGATACGCGTCTGTAGAGCCAAGAACAAGAGAGAGATTTATTTATATATTATTCTATTTATTTTATTTTTATTGTTTCATTATTTTACATGAAAATAGATGATATAAAATAAAGGGCAAAAAAAGGAGGAAGAAAAGGGTAATGGGAGCAGAGCTGGAGGTAATAGGGCGCTAATGGTGATTGCCCACTTGCGATTTCTCTGTTCTTTTGATTTTTAAACAAGAGGAGGAACTCCTATTTGAATCGAGTTGGAAGCAGAGCTGAGAGAAATGTGGTGATTTGAGCCAAAGATTGCATCTTGCTGCTTGCCCTTTTCTCAAAATGGAGAAAATGGCTGAGTTCTGCTCTTTTCTCAATAAGGTAACCCTTATTTGCCTAGTTATTTTGTTGTTATTTTGTTGCATTTTGATTTTATGTTCATAGAATGTCTAAAAGAGATGGAAAGTTCCAATCTTTTTGGTTCCCATTCTTTTTTTTAAAGGAAACCTTTTCAGTTTTACTGATTTGATTGGCTGTGTGCCTTTTTGGGCTGGATAATGATCTGGGTATAGTCCAATTTATGGTATTTTTATTTTGTTTTTTGATTCATAAGATGGCTCTTGGGCTTGTGTTCTTGATGTGGGTATTTTTCAAGGAAAAAAATTTGATTTTTTTGTTCCTTTTATTTTGTGTTTTGTTTTTATCCATATCCCTAGTTGATGGCTTTTTTGAACATATCATGCATTGATCACTTGCCCCTTATACCTGATTTCGTTTATCTCATACATGCATGTTGATGAAAAATTCATAATTGGAGGAGAGGAGGAGTGTTGATTTCTGTCTTTGGTTGCAAAAATTAATATAAGCAACTTATTTCTGGAAACAATTTATGCAGGATATGCTCATCATAAAGCCTCAAAAGAAAAACAGGCTCGCATCGAGGATGATTGTGTTAGCTTTGGTGATGATTTGCGGAGTTTATATCTGTTCGGTGTGTCTAAAGCAAAAAGGGTTCATCATCAATTCCAATCTAATAAGCATCAATCCCAATCTAATAAAGATCGAGCAAATGGAAAAACCTTGCGATTACCCTAACATTTCACAGTCCGAGGTTCCATATGTTCATTATCCAGAACCCACTACTTATAAAAGGTAATTTTTTTTAGAAAAAGTTATCTGAGCTTTGGGTTGAAATTAAAGACTTTTATCTGATTTATGTTTTTTTTAAAACTCTTTTATGTATTTGGCAGAAATGAATGCAAATGCACCCCGGTCAGATTCTTTGCTATTTTTTCGATGCAGAGGTCAGGGAGTGGTTGGTTTGAGACTTTGTTAAATAGCCATATGAATGTGAGCTCAAACGGCGAGATATTCTCTGTCAAAGAGAGGAGGAGTAATATGTCGACCATTACGGCGACGTTAGATAAAGTTTACAGCCTTGATTGGTTCAGCAGTGCGTCTAAAAATGAATGCACATCTTCTGTCGGCCTCAAGTGGATGCTTAATCAGGTACATTCCACATAGTGTATATGAATGTTAGATGTTATTTTCCTCTGCATGAATATTCAATATTCCTTGTTATTGCTAGTATTAATGTTCTTCATATTATCAAATGTGAAAAATGAAATAAGCTTTATCATGTGCTATCTGTAACATATTGTGTTACTCTCTTCTCTTGCCACATTCTCAAATGTATTGTGGAGATGGTCGAACTATCTTTTAAATTAAAACGAAGGCAACACGCCCCCGCGTTTTATTAAACGGCGATTTAACGAAACTACATCAAAGTTCTTCCAAAGAAAAGAAAAGAAAAGAAAAGAAAAAGAAAACAGAGGATAACACATCCCCTATATAAAAAAAAAATACAAGTCGCCAAAAATAAAATAGCAACCTCCTCCCACAAAAACTATCTTTCGGAACCATTACCGCTCACGATTGTCCTCCTTCGATTCGTGTTGCTTCATCCTCCAAAATGAAGGGACCTGAAGTCCCCAAGTCAGCTAGTGATCTCTCATCCTCTACCACAGTCCTTGCCTTTTTCTTGACCCTTTTTGCATCACCACCTGACCGGAATTCAATGATGGTTTCGGTCATATTTATAATACTCAAAATGGATTTCTTAGAATTTTTAAAAATTCTATTATATCTCTCAAGCCAAATATTCCTACATACCGCAGAAACCATAATTTCCCAACTGCCTAAATACCCTCTATCCAATCCAATTCCCCAATAACTCCATAGATCACTGAAGGTGCTTGGCAGAAATGAAAACCCAAACAATCTCCAAAATTTATCCCACACACTTCTAGCTATCGGACACAAGAAAAATAAACAGTTGAACTATCTTGATGTCAAATGATGGTAATTTTTGAAGAGCATGGACCTTAGATGCAGCTATAGTTACAGAAATTAATTTGATCACTCTTCACTAGTGATGAGCCTGTTGCAACTATCTATATTCTTCTAATCCTAGATGGTGTAAACATATGACAGATCTTTTTCTTCAAGGAAAAAAACAGATATGGTCTTTAAGGGCAACGGCTTTAAGAATAATTTGAAGGAAAAAAATGTCAGTTCACGTTACATCTTAACAACAAAATTCGTATAGGATTGTGATTAGTATGAATTGTCTATTCATGTTGCTTTCTGTTCCTATGTTGCATGATCGAGGACTTTTCATACCTTGTTTCTGCTTCTAGAAGGCTGTCCAAAGAGTTATTTGTGTTCCCATGGCAAGCTGATAGTTGGCAGACCTTACTTTGGAAATTCTTCTTTACTCAGTCATTTTGTAGCAAGTATTGCACAAATGAGTAAAGCATTGGAAGTATGGGATTTGATCTGGGTGATGGTTTAGTTTTAGGATTTCCATTTCATTTAGAGTTCCGGGTGATTATTGTGGCATATAAATGAATTGGGAATTGATTTATCTTTCATCTTTGGAAGGAGATTAGTTTGATATTCAGACACCATCACTCGCCTGACACATGTTGGGCATGCCGTGTATGTGTCCTGGTACACTGTATGCTGTCGTATGTGCAATCACTTGTGTGCCATATATATGCTGCGTGTGTGTTGTATATGCATCTCTAGCATAACATGCTAGCATCAAATTTATATGTTAAACTTAATTCATGTGAGCATCCAGTTAATGCTTCTTACTTTATTCATATTTAAAATAGTTGATAACTTGATATTATAAAAATAGATATAATTCATTGTATTAATTTTATATGATGTATTTGTCTTTTTATAAGCCTTAGTCTTTTGATTTGGCGAATATTTGATGATGCTTTTCAATTAAAAAATTTCTTATGTTATATGTAACATGAGTGTAGCTATATGATGTCACTAATCCTAACTTTTAGTTTTAGTTTTTACTTGTTAGATGCTATAAATAAATATGGTTATTGTAATAATTTGATAGTCGATATGTTATTTATCTCTCTCTCTCTCTCTCACACACACACACACACATTGCACCTTTGTCGTGTTCTTTTTAGGGCACTGTCGGGTCTTTGTATCAATGTCGTGTCGTATCCGTGTCTTGTATCTGTGCCATGTTTAGATGCAAAGCAACAAGAGAAAATCTCATCCAAAGTGCTTATTAACAAGATGAGAGTTGCATGTGTAAACCAGGGATGATGATGCAATTTGACTTTCTGAAGGAATATGCAATTTGACTTTCCAAATGAGAATTTGTGAGAGTGTTGTCTGTGGTTGAATAAGCTTACAAAATAGTAATAGATATCGACTGGATCAGGTTAAATTTCAGGGCCGGTTTGAAACACTCGCAAGCACTAAGATCAAGGAAACAAAGTAAGAAAGAATAAAAGATGAAAAGAGAAATAGAGGGATCATACCTAGTGGTAGGCGACATTGGTGAGGATTGTCAGGAGTAAGATTTATGGTTGCAAAGTTGTGACACATGAGAGCGATCGAGGCCACCATTGGTGCTTGCAGGTAAGGAGCTTCCCATTTTTTTTTTTAAGATCACAACAATTAGGTTCCCTCCTTCATTTCACGTATATTTGTTAATGAGTTATTGGATTTTGTGTGCTACATTACGTTTGCCAATGGCTTATTGTTGACTTGAGGTCGTTAATGATAGGCTTGTTAATGTTGATGGTCACAAGAGAGGGGATAAATTCTATGGATTCATTAAGCACCGGATGTTTGTTGATTCAAGTCGATTTTTTTAAATTATCACCTATTTCTTACCCAACGAGCTTAATGGGGACTAAGGATTAGCACGTGTTTATTAATGTTAAAATTGAAGGTCTCTTATAAGTTGGGACTAAGGACTGGCACAAGTTTGTAGAGATGATCTAGAACAAAATTGGTCAACCTATTATTTTTAGATCCGTAAAATAAGATTTATTTCTTAGTTAAACCAATCACTTGACTTATTTATATTGTTTGCATTTTTTCAACCGAAAATTCATAACAAAATCGGAGCACCCCCTATACTTATAGAGATGGTCCATTACTCCTTGATGTACACGGTGAGGAGTAAAAAAATGTTTTCGGTTTCATCCAAGTCACCTGGAACAAAATTAACCAAGCAACAATTTTATAAAAATGACAAATTTGCGGTATGGATTTTATATCATCTTAATCCTTGCCATGAAAGCATTGCAAATGCAATGTGAATTGGATTAAATTTATGTAGAACGATTAGCTTGCACTAATAAGATCATATTCAACATCCTACTCAATTTACTAAAAGTTTATATAATCAACAAACTTAATCTCTCTATTCTTGTGCCTGAATGTTATATTCTTAATTAAAAACACCATACCTATTTGAAAATAATTTTTATGTCCATTATACATAATTTATCATCAAACCTAAACGTAATCAATTATTTAACAAAGGACATCATAACATTGCTTCTTTTTTCCCTGGATTAAAAAAAAAAGATTTATCCATTGATAAAAAATCCAAAAACCGTTCAAGCTCTTGATTCCATTATCATCTAAAATATCTTCCATCAAAAACAAGGTCCACTATGAAGCAAAGATCCATTCAACATTTGTCTAAGTTTTACGACCGACTTCACACTTGTTGGAAACTCTCCTTAGATTTATATGGAGTGTAGAATAATGAGAACATGATAATCTATAGGAAATTATCTTCAATTCTAAGGCGTACAATGCCATGGGCAAAGCATTCCCACAATTGAAACTCTTTATGTAGTTCTGATATTGATCGAGTGATTTTGAACCTCGATTTAGAGACATTGAGACAATTGCGCTTGGAGAGAGAAGTATGTTTCCTAGAGAAAATAAAATGAGAGATGGGGTTTAGGGAAAAGTGGGTTTGGTTGCATCAGTTTCTCCAAAAGGGGAAAGATGCCGTACTTTGATTGGAATGTCACGCCCTGCTTCCCAGAATATGCTAAGGTAGGCACGTGATATAGCCAACCATGCTACCTGTGGGTAGGAATTATCCTTCCACAATCACATTACGGCTGTAGAGATATCAAGAACAATAATAAAACTATCTAGCACATGTCCATAAGCCAAAATAAAATGAGTCAAGAATAAATAATGCGGAAGCAAGAGATCCAATACAAGAATAACTGGAATGTATGTCCCATAATGCGGGCTCACATCAGGAATAAAAATGCTGAAATGTAAAAGAACTAACTACAGCTGAGTCCTCACTGCTCAGCCTGCTGGCTGAAGTACTCCTGCTCGGACTGTCGCAAAGGTACGGAATCTGGGCCATGCAAAACCCAGACGTCAGCGCATCATAACATCAATCAATAATAATGTAGCAAGACATGCAAATATAATCATAAATGGTAAAGCAGGTGTAACGGCAATATAAATCAGAGCAGTGAAAGGTAGTGTACAGTGGGTAATCTAAACTGGTCTGTTGGGTTGAATAGTCTCAAGTCTTTGAAATCAATTTGATGAATCATCGATGTAACTCAATAGTATCCCGTGCATGCCCGGGACCACGGTCTAAGACTCTCGGGCTGAAACCGAGACATGCCGCTAGGCACTAAAACAGGAAATATGTAAAGACGAATGATGTCAGCAGCATCATCCCGAGGCTGGCATAGCCTCTAAAACCGATCAGTAAAAGCAAGCAACTGTCGAGTTATAAGTCAGGTTTCATCATTGATTTCCCCATACCCCCAAGTTATATGTGGTCAAGTCATGTATTAAATAATCTAGAGCTAATGCCAACACAGGATCAGGCAGGTATATGTTTGTCTGGATAGACAACAGGAACGGTCCATAAGGACAACATGTCAGGTTTGTTGGTATTAGACACAAGATCAGGTAACAGGTAAGACCATGGTACATCAGGTCAAGCCAGGTAATATACAGAGGTATCACGTTATGCCAAGAGTTGTACGGTACCATGTCGGGTCAAGTAATATGTGTAGCAAGTCATATCAGGGTGTACAAGATATCATGTGGGTGCTCATAATCAACTAGCATAATCATGGTTATGAATAGACAAGCATGAGTAACATCAGAACAATAAGCTGGCACATGTAACATGATAAGCAAATAGGTGCAGATTAAACTACCTGGATGTACGGTTATCAGTTTGTGTTTAAGAGATAGTTTCAACATTACATGAATACAGTATGACAAATATGGATGTTAAAATCTTGTTAATAAGTATTAAGTAATCTAGGGATGCAATGATATATAATATGTTCAATGGATGCAATTATAACTAAAACATGTTAAAGATGCACACGGGTATCCAATAGAGAAACTATAGAAAGAGTACCCTAGGCTATGCCAATAGTTATTATGTGATTAAAAATATAAATGTGGTTACTAGGTTTAGTAAAGTAAATGCAACGGGTAGGTTTTAAGTTTTGAATCTAAAGGTAAACGAAATCTCGCACAGTTAACTTGGAACAAAAGACTTTCGATTCTATCTATAGGTTTAATCTGAAAAAAATAAATACAGGAATAATATGAATAGCATGTAGCAAGTTTCACTTGCCTCGACTGATCGCGGTACGGTAAACGGAACGTCTCGCGTCGGCGGGAAAAATCGCGACGCGCACACGGTACACGGAATGAGTCCAAACAACGAACAGTGGGATCACACGGGTCAGATGTCCTCGCTGGGTCGTCGAGATCGTCGACGGCACGACCGGATTCCGGCGATCTACCAAAAACAGTGAACATGAATTCGAGAAAAGACAAAGAAAGAGAAGAAAAGAGAAGAGAAGAGGAAAAGAAGAAGAAGAAGAAAGGATTGCTTACTGGGATGTGCGCAGGGGTCAGGGGGACTAGGTGGTGGCGTCGGGGTCACCGACGGTGAGGTGCCGGCGAGGGTGCAGGTTTCAAGATGTGGTAGGGGTTGGTTTCTGGGGTTTTAATTTAGGGTACGTGCAGGGTTTTGTTGAGGTGCTATATAGAGGAGGGGAAGGAAACGAGATGGTGATGATGGTGGGTGCGATGCTGGGGTCGTCGGCGACGATCGGGGACGTTGGGTTGCTGGGTGTTCTGTGGGTGTGTGCAGGGGAGAGAGGAAGAAAAAGAAGATGAAGACGAGGAGGATGAGAAGAAGATGAGATGGAGGTGGTGACGAGGTTGGGTTCGAGGAGCAGTGGAAGCGGCTAGGGTTAGGGTTTCTCTGGTGGGCTCGAGACGAGGGTGCATGGGATTCAAAAAAAGAACAGAAGAAGAAGATGTAGAAGGAAGGTGAGGATAACGCGGGGGAGGTGACGGGATTCTCGCGCACCGCGATGGGAGAGAGAAACGGGCGCGAGATGAGAGAGATAGAGAGAAACGAGAGGAGAGAGAAAAAGGAGGAGAGATAGATTCGTTTGGTAGTGGGGGGGGTGTGAGAGAGAAAGGGTAAGAGAGAGAAGGAGAAAAGTGAGAGAGAGAAGGTGTCGTGGGGCCCAGCGATGAGGGTTTTGATTGGTTAGGGAAACTGTTAGGAAAAATTTTATAAAAGATTTACTGGGTTTTTAAAAAATATAATATCGTTGGCTTAGAAAATCTGATAGGCTATAAAAATATTTTTAAGCTGATTTAAAGAAATTTAAAAATAAATAGGATTTGGCGGGATGCAAAATATTTCAGAATTGCGCCCGGGTCGGATCCAAAATTTTGAATTTGAAATATGAAATTTATTAGCAAGTTCCAAAAAAATCAAAATGAAGGGTTTTGTAACAAAAAGCATACCCCCAAGAACGGACGCACGCACGTGCGCGTAGCCGTCCAAACACGTCCGTTTCACTGAACGGGACAAGAACACGATGCAAGGACGCTACCACAGGGTTAGGTGTATCAAGCAGGCCATGTTAAGTATTTTTTAAAATTATTTTAAGTAACTTAAATTGTTAGATGCAAG
The DNA here is from genome assembly GCA_030015575.1 of Agapanthus africanus. Taxonomy (NCBI): domain Eukaryota; kingdom Viridiplantae; phylum Streptophyta; class Magnoliopsida; order Asparagales; family Amaryllidaceae; genus Agapanthus; species Agapanthus africanus. Next base: position 80,231,892 of record JASDDO010000001.1, read on the forward strand.
AATATGTGATGTTAGGGTACTCTACAATTAAGAAACAATAAGCTCAAGCAAGCGGGTCGAATGTAAAGTAACTACCATTCGCAACTAAACACGGTAAATGAATTAAACACCAGAAACCACACATACGACAATAGAAATTGGTATAACAGAACTCGGTTGTTACAGATTTTATGGTTGACAGTGTCTGGTAGGAAGTACCGGTTCGACAAATGGATATTCTCGATTTAGGCGAAGTCAAAAGAGCGAAAGGGAGACCGAAGAAAACGTGGATGGAGGCGATACAAAAAGATATGGATGCCAAAGGCCTTAATGAAAGTATATTGTTTGATAGGAGTGAGTGAAGGCGGAGGATTCATGTGCTCAAGCCGGCGTGATTCTCATGTTGGTTCATGTAGCCCATCTCATATGCTTGGGATAAAAGGCTCAGTTGTTGTTGTTGTTGTAGTGTCTGGTAGGAAGTGTTTGAGGTGGCAAACAATGAGACGTGGAGATTTATTGACAGGATGTGATACTTTGGGACGCTGTGGGTGCAGTTCTACAGGTAATAGAGAGGTTCGAAAGTATATTGGTTGTGAGTGTTCGCAATATAAGATATGCATTGTGGGATAACTGTTGGTTAAAGTGGATTTTAGAAAATGTTTTTGATTGGGGGAAAAAAAGCAGGCAGCTGGTACATAAATGAGGAAGGTGCCTGGACCGTATTTATTTCCTCTTTTTTCTCAAAAGATAAATGGACCACGATTTTTATTACCATCCATGTGACAATATATAGACATCTTTGCACATTTCACATGTGCAGTGTACCCAATTATGAGATAATTCTAAAATGGTTCCATATGGTTACTGTCCGTGACTCTCTGTGTGGGTGAGTGAGAGTTGATATTTTTTTATCGACTATCTTAGTAAAAGCTAATTAAATATTGCTGATTTGAAGTGAATTGGAAAAAATCAATAGCTGATTTCTATTTCTTCATAGGGAAGATCAGGAGTTCTAGTAACTCATGAACCATCTGCCTTGAGTAGTCGATTTTGTTGTGAATTTTGAGTTGAATTGTGTAATAATCGAGTGAAGGAAATTGATCATTTGCCAAGAAACTAAATCGAATTTGATAGTCTGAATTAGATTATGTAGCCAATCTCTAATGCGCATCCCTTCACAAGGATGTACAACTTGTCAGGTCGTGCATTGTAGGCAGGTGATGGGATGTACAACCGGCCCACTACACTGGCCTATATGTATGCGACCGCGATCATGTTGTACTAGAACTTTTGTATGCATGCTTGCATGTCTAAATATCTTGAACACAACTCAAAAGTCAAAATCAAACTGTCCTTCCGTGCTAATTAAATCAGGCATCTACGTGATGAGAGAAACAAGACACGATCTGAACGTGTGAAAGGTCAAGCCTTTACTAATCTAATCTATGCCAAACCTTAAATCCATTTACCTCGTTAAAAGACATCAAGTTGTTATCTTTATCCAGCTTATCTATGTGCCTTGCTTGTCCTTGATGGAGGGGTGTGATTGGTTTTAGTTTTCTGCGTCAAGGTAAATGTATTTCGGATGTATACTTGTGTTTGGGCCTCGAGTTGCATGGGTTTAGCTGAGCTTTGTTTAGGTTACCCTGGGTCAGCATCTGTGTTGTGCTCACCTCCTGTTTCTTCTATCTTGAATAAGTACTGCAATTTGATAATAAATGAACTATTATGGATATAATAGGGTTTGAGTTACACTATAAACATTGAGAGTATGGATAATTTAGTATTGTCAGATTGGTCCCTTTCAATTAGAAAATTCCCTCCATACATTTTTTTCCTGTCGAATTAGAAACCTATATTGATTCATTGGATTGTACTTGACATTCGACGATGACAGTTAAAGCTATGAACATTTGTTGTTTTCTCTGTGAGGACTTATTATGAAATTGTTCTCGTAATATATTTTGAAGATCGCAAGAGAAATCAAGTTTTAACATTTAACTTTTGCAGTCTGTTATCAGTGTATATACTGTTCGATCTGTTCTGATTTCCTGAGTTCCTTCATTCAACCTACCTACTTTTCTGTTAGTTCACGTCACTAAAAAATCCCACGTCATATAATTATTCAACCATATATGATGCAAATGTGCTCGGAAAAGTAAGCAAAATTTAATAGATATTTCTGATTCTAGATGCTTCTGTGTAATGCTCCTTCAAATCCTTGTACAAGGGTTTAGTTTCTCTCTAATCAACGGCGACTTTTTATGTAAATAATTAATGTACACACAATATAACCAAAGATTAATAAATTTTGATGTCTTATTACTTCTCCATGTGTTTCTGTTAGTAAATTATTTGTCTGTCATTCTATGAAATTCACTTAGGCGTGGCAAGAACACGGCATCAACTTGGATGTTTCAATATCTGCAGCGGTTCATCGATTTGATTTTATTTGTTTCCATGGTTATTGCAGGGTCTCCTACAAAACCATGATGAAATAGTTTCCTATTTCAACCGTCAAGGCGTTTCCGCAATATTCCTCTTCAGAAGAAACCTCCTTCGGCGTTGGGTTTCAATACTTGCAAATGCTCACGACCGAGATACTAAGCAACTGAATGGAACCCATAAAGCTCACGTACACTCCAAAGACGAAGTATAGACATTGTTTTTTCCCAATTCTAAACCAACATTACTACTTTTTTTCCCCAAAAATCTCACAGAACACGTATTTTATAATTTCGCGCAGGCTGATGTACTAGCAAGATACAAGCCAAAAATCAACCCGGAGTTATTAATTCCAACTCTGAAAAAAGATGATAATATGACCATGGATGCGTTGAAATATTTCAAGACTACCCGGCACATCGTTCTTTACTATGAGGATCTTGTTCACAATCGCACTGTAAGCTCTTGACACAATGTAAATCACAGAACTAGGCATTTGCATAATCTCCAACTCTATTTTTTTTTTTCATTTTGTGTAGAAATTGAAGGATGTTCTCGATTTCTTAAAGGTGCCTCCGAGAAAACTAAAGAGCCGGCATGTGAAGATTCATACGAGGCCTTTGTCGGAGCAGGTTGAGAATTGGGAAGAGGTATCGAGAGCCCTCAAGGGAACCGAGTATGAGAGCTTCTTACAATCTGTCTAGGATTAGAGGATGTTGCTGTAAATCAATGATCTTTGATTTGATTCATTTTTGTTCATATCGCACTGGACTCTTACACCTAACGCATGTTCCCGAGTTGGGGAAATTTTGGCGCTGCGGAGATTTGGCGGTAACTTGCTTGTTTCACAGTTTTCTTGAGGTTTTGATTTTCTTTTTTCACTCTTTCAATTCTTGGTCCTGGGTTGTAAAAAAATTGGAATATTTGTGCAAGTTAAGGAATGCAATTTGGCTTACAAGTTCCTTCTTTTGATGTGATTTTTTGAGGATTATATATAGCTTGCATCCCCTTTGAGCAAGTAGTGTTGTATTGTTGAGTGAAAGAAAGGATCATTATTGATGTGAGAATGATCATTTGAGTTTGAAGTACAAAATTAGATTTTGGTAATGTTTCAAATCTAATATAGGTTGTTCATGGTGAGTGTTGAAGGAGATATCCAATATGTCGAGGTTTAAAGAATGTCTTAAAATGTGGTAAATGAGGATCAAGGTGAAATGCATAGAATTCTTTATTGAAAATGGGGAAGTTTTATTTCAGCCATATATGATCATCTTGTGCATGAATTAGTTGTGCATGAATTAGTTGCCTCTTCGACCATAACGGTGTTATTATTTACATTAATTTATTTTTTTGCATGCTTTTAAATTTCTATCATTATCCTGTCATTATTCCAGTAATTGTTCATAATTCATATGTTTATCTATGGGTATTAAATAAAAACAATAGAAACGTGAAGCGGCCCAGTTGCACGAGGTTTAAACTATAGACATAAATTTTGGCCCATTTGGAGCCTAATAGGGAGGCCCATGATCCATGAATTCTCTTTTTTTGAAAGGGCCTTAAACATGGGGATCCAAAGTTTAGCAAACTGTTGCAAGCTACTTGGAACCTTCTAAGGCCATTTTGTGCATGCTTGCCCTAGGAGAATATTCTCCTTTGAGGACAAGGATTTGGTAACAGTGGTTGGTGCCCAAGCTTGAAATTATGCAAGTGCATGCATAACAAACTTTGGGTCTGAAAACAAAGATATTTATGTAGTGCGCTTGAGCACAACTAATTCGATACAACGAAATTGGAGAAATGGCAAGATGGGCCCCTTGGGAGTTTAAGTGGGCAAGGGACCACCCCCTGACTGACTGGATTCGGCAAGCAGAGCTTAGGTAGACTCGGACCACATTAAAATTTAAGAAAAAAGCCGATATCTAATGATACTCATAAGTGGGAACTCCCCAGATCATGACACGTGGCAGATGACGTATCCCGGGACGCACGGAAACAGGGCTACATTGGAGGCATCCCCCCGGGCTATCGTTCTGAGGCATGACCCGACCTTCGATGGATCCCTGAATACTCCTATGCTCGTCTTACAAATAACCATCGGCTCGCCTCCGAGCCCTCTTTCTCAGCCCTTCCTACTTGCCTCCGAGCCATCACAGAACCGAGCTTCCTCGGTCTCCCCGCTCGCCTCCGAGCCTCCCGCCGAGCTAAGCCTCCCCGGTTCTACCGAGCAACCAAGAACGCAGAGCCCAAGCGCCTCCGCCACGGTTCCGCGTATCTCGCCAGAAGCGAGATATCCGCCACCCAACATCCCGCGTTCCACGCCGTCGTATCCCCCATTAACGAGCGTATCTCGTCATTAATGAGGATCCTGTCATTCACGCAAGCGTAACGCCAGGGGCGTAACCGACGGCGAAGATCTCGCACCAGCTCGCTCCAAGCGATCATTATAAAAACCCCTCTCTCAGACGACTCAGGGAACGAATTTTATTCCAATAAGCCGCTACTTTGCCCAAATTTCTCGGCTAACTTGATCGTCGGAGGGTCCACGGTGGTAGAACCACCCCGGGACTTCTTTTGCAGATAGCTCGACTTCGCCTCACAACAAGCCCACTGAGATCCACACGCTCAAGGAGGCAACTCTTAACACTAATCTCAGCCGTCCACTAACGCTCACGACAGATCGACGGAGGACAACATCTGAAGGAGATCCAAACCTCCATCAGTTGGCGCCGTATATGGGAACTAGAAAATTTTCCACCCATCAAAAGTTGATCTTCCGCTCTCGACTATATGGCGAGTGAAGACCGTGGCGATCCCAGCATAAGCCGCCGCCCTTCCCATAACGGAGGCGCAGACGGATCTACTCCCCCACCGAATGCCATCTACGCCCTTTTGGCAAGGATCGATAGGCTCGCGTCCATAGTGGATGCCCTTATTTGCGTCCAAACGGCAGGCCCAGCCCCCCAGATCGCCGTTCCCCTGCTCGGGGATTACGACCTCCGCAGAGGGGGAGATGATGTCGCCCACACTGGCACCACTGAACAACGTCTTGCTCACTCCGGGGACCACAGGTCCCCCGCGGCGACCGATTCTATGACCCGCTGGGCACCACATGGCCCCAAGCCGCGGTCTCGTGAAAGAGCCCATCGCCCTGAGGCCCGTCGAGTTGCCGTCCCTCCCGTGGAGGTATCGGTCAGCTCGCCTGCACCCAGGCATGACCGACACCCCCTCCCTCGACGGGATTGCACGAACAACACTCGCCGCGAGGACTCAAGAAGGACCCCGCCTAGGGACCTACGGAATTTAATAGAACGGAACCGGAGTCGCAGCCAGGTGCAGGCTACAAGTGGGAAGGGTCACTACTCCGACCACGCCGAATCCTCGGGATACCACAATCGTCTCGACGCCCTCGAAAAGAATATCGAGGGTATACATCGGGAAGGTCACCGTCTAGCGAAGGGGACAGATATGCCGCCGACTCGCTTACAAAGCCCTTCACCGAAGAGTTGCTCATTGTACACGTCTCGTCCAGAAACAAACCTCCTAAGGTGGACCTTTTCGATGGGAAGTCCGACCTGAAGGACCATCTGGATGCATTCACGGCGGGCATGAGCTTCTAGGATAACTCCGACACTGCCTAATGCTGAGCATTTCCCGCCACTCCCATCTGGACTGGACGAGACTGGTTTCGAGGACTCACACTACGCTCTATCTCTACCTTTGATGAGATGGCCGCCCAGTTCCTCGGACATTTCGTCGGGAACAGACGACAGAAGCAGACTGTAGATTACCTCTTCACCATAAAGAGCGGGGACAAGGAATCCTTTAAAGGATACGTCACTCGTTTCTACAACGCTCTTCTTGAGGTTCTCGAGCACCAGGATGAAACTGTCATCACCGTTCTGAGGTCGGGTCTTAGGCACAAGGAGTGGCTCTGCTCCTTTGCATTAGCGCAACCTAAAACCATGGCCGAGGTAAAAGATTGGACCGAGTGGGAAATCCAACTCGAGTTTGAGGTAAACGCAAACCTACCCCGGAGTGACCAGGCCGACCAGAAGAGGGGCAGAGAAGAGAAGAAGAAGGTCGACCGGCCAAAGCCATACTCCCCGAAGTTCCAGGAGTATACTCCACTCAACATCTCTCAGACCGAGCTGTTAGAGGAGGCGAAGGGCGAGCGATTCTTCAAGCTCCCTCCGGTCACCAATAGAGCAGCTAAATGGACCCGGGGCCCATACTGCGCCTTCCATAGATCGCAGGGACACCCGACCGAGAACTGTAAACAACTCCGCGACTATATTGAGGAGTTGATCCGCTCGGGCCACCCGGCGAAATACCTGCGGGAAAGACGACAGGCAGACAGGAAGCACGATAACCATCCCCCTCCCGGTGAATTAACGATCGGCCAAATCATGGTCGTTTCTTCGGGGTTTACACATGGGGCTGGCGAGATTCGTTGCCTCATACCCGTCGAAGGAACAAGCGACCATCCCCAGAAGAAATGCAAGACCGTCGAGCCCATCATCTTCACTGATGAAAACCTCCATGGTATATCCTTGCCTCACAACGACCCCCTCATGATTACGGCACGGGTTAACCGCTACAAGGTTCAAAGGATATTGGTCGACTAAGGAAGCTCGGCAGATATCCTTTTCGATGACTACTTCCGGCGTATGGGGCTCGGCCCATCAGACCTACGGCCAACCGCCTACATCCTATTAGGGTTTACCAACCACTCCATCCCGGCCGAGGGAGTGGTTACCCTCCTCCTTAACATTGGGGAAGCGGGCCGTACGAAGACCGTACCGGTGGAATTCATCGTCCTACAACATCCTCCTGGGACGCTCGACGCTAAACTCTCTCCGGGCTCAAATCTCGACCTACCACCTCGCGATCAGGTTTCCGTTGGATCAAGGTAGGATAGGCCGGGCCTACAGGAACCAGTAAATCGCCAAGATTTGCTTCACAGCGACATCAACCACTGAAGAGCAAAGCGACGACCTCGGAAGCGCAAATGATTTCCAGCGGTCCTTGGATACTCGTGACGAACAGAAGGAAATCTGAAGGGCCCCGGTGGAGGCGTTGACCGAGTTCCCCTCGTCGAGGGGAACAAGGAACGATCTGTCCAGATCGGATCCCTTTTAACGGGAGCCCGGCACGAAGACTTGATCCACTTTCTCTGAGGAAAATCGGACGTGTTTGCCTGGGCGCCTATTGACATGCCCGGGATAGACCCTAAGGTAATCTCGCACAAGCTTGGGGTCGACCCGATGGCCCGACCGTCAGACAAAAGAAGTGAAGTTTTGCTCCGATTAAACAAAAGGCGATCGACGACGAGGTCGATAGGTTACTTGCAGCCAACTTCATTCGAAATGTGGCCTAATCGGAATGGCTGGCGAATATGGTCATGGTTAAAAAGGCGAGCGGGAAGTGGCACATGCGCATCGACTTCAAAGATTTGAACAAGGCCTGCCCGAAAGACAGCTATCCCCTCCCTCAGATAGACCAGCTTGAGGACAACTCGGCAGGCCACGAATTGCTCGGTTTCATGGACACTTTTTCCGGTTACAACCAGATCCGTATGAACCCGGCAGATGAAGAACTAACCGCGTTCACCACGTACCGGGGGGTATATTGCTACAAAGTGATGCCTTTCGGCCTCAAAAACGACGGGGCCACATACCAGCGCCTGGTTAACAAAATGTTCAAACCGCAGATCGGGAGGAACATGGAGGTTTATGTCAACGACATGCTCGTGAAATCAATCTCATCGGACGAGCACGCCAAGGATCTTGGCGAGACATTCGACATCCTCCATAAGTACAAAATGAAGCTGAATCCAGCCAAGTGCGCGTTCGGAGTCACTAGCGGGAAATTCCTCGGGTTCATGATTACCCACCGAGAAATCGAAGCTAACCCGGAGAAGATTAACACCATTCTCAACATGGCCACGCTAAAGAGCAACGTGGAGATCATGCGACTCACGGGGAGAGTGGCCGCTCTTAGTCGCTTCATGTCGAGATCCGGAGAAAAATGCCTCCCATTCTTCAAAGCCCTGAGAAAGATCCCAAGGTTCGAATGGTCAGAAGAGTGTCAAAACGCTTTCGAGAAACTCAAAGTGCACTTGGCAACTCCCCCACTGCTCACCCGGCCAATCGAAAGAGACGAGCTGTTACTGTACCTTGCGGTATCCGATCATGCTGCTGGCTCGGTGCTCATCCGAGAAGTCGAAGGAATACAGAAGCCGGTCTACTACGTGAGCCATGTCTTTAAAGATGCGGAAACGAGGTACCCGGCCATAGAAAAGATTGTCTTGGCGCTTATCGTCGCCTCAAGGAAGCTACGACACTACTTTCAAGCACACACCATCCTCGTCCTTACCGAGCGGCCCATAGAGTCTATTCTTGCGTCCCCCGAGTTTTCCAGTCGTCTGGAGAAATGGAGGTGGGAGTTATCCCAATTCGACATCAAATACCGTCCCAGGCAAGCCATAAAAGCGCAAGTCCTGGCAGACTTTGTTGTCAAGTGTACTATCCCCAACAAGGAAGCAGCATTGGCGCCCGTCCCCGGGTCCCGACCCTCGGTCGAGGAAGTGCCCGACTCCGTTCCCGATTAGGTCCTCTACGTCGATGGATCCTCTACCGAGAAGGGGAGCGGTGCCAGCCTTATCATTCGAGGCCTGAACGAGGCAGAATGGAGTACTCTTTGAAGCTCGGGTTCAGAGCGTCAAACAACACCGCGGAATACGAGGCCTTGCTCGCCGGGTTGAGAATTGCCTCCGGAGTGGGGCTGAAGACGATCCGAATTCGCAGCGACTCCGCCCTAGTCGTCGGCCAAGTGACCGGACGCTTTGAGGCCCGAGAGCCGCTCATGGTGAAGTACTTAGCCGAGATAAAGAGACTACGAAAAAGTTTCGATGAAGTTCAAGTGGAGCAAATTCCTCGGCACCTGAACACCCAGGCCGACGCCCTGAGCAAGCTAGCCTCTTCCTATACGGCTAACAATAAGAGGAATATCCTCTTCGAAGTCTTGCCATGGCCCAACGTGGAAAACAGAGAGGCAACGCTTCAAGTATACACTTTCCAGGAGGAAGGCCGGGATTAGAGGAAGCTCCTCGTAGAGTTCCTGAAGGTGGGTACACTTCCAGAGGACCGAGGGGAAGTGCGTCGCCTTCAAGCTAAAGCCCGCCATTTCGTTTGGAGCAATGGAAACCTTTACAAGAAGTCATACACATAGCCTCTGCTTCGGTGCGTTGACCTCCACGAAGCCAACTACGTCCTGCGTGAGATACACGAAGGGGTCGGTGGAGCGCATCAAGGGGCCCGTACCTTAGTACAAAAGACGCTGCTCCAAGGGTACTATTAGCCGACGATTCACTAAGATGCTCAAAAGCTCGTCAGAAGATGCAAAAGCTGTCAACTCCATGGCAGCATACCTCGTCTTCTGGCTACCGAGCTAACGGCCCTCACCTCTCCCTGGCCGTTTGCCCAATGGGGGATAGACATGGTGGGCCAACTCCCCACAGGTACGGGTAGGCACAAATACATACTCGTTACGGTAGACTATTTCACGAAGTGGATTGAGGCCATCCCCATCAGAAAACCAGACGCCATCACGACCATCAAATTCTTGCAGAATAATGTAATCTCTCGATTTGGGATCCCGAAGTGCATCATTACCGACCACGGGACGAATTTCGAAAACGACAATGTCAAAGGGTTCTGCAACGAATACCACATACTAATAAAGTTTGCCACGGTCGCGCATCCTCAATACAACGGGTAGGCCGAGGTTGCTAACCGAGACGTTATACGAGGTCTTCGAACTCGTTTAGAAGGAAGGAAGGGAAGCTGGGTCGAGAAACTACCACGCGTGTTATGGGCCATACGCACATCAAAGAAGACGCCCACGGGAGATACCCCCTTCAGTCTTTGCTACGGTACCGAGGCAATGGTCCCAGCAGAGATCGGACTGCCCAGTTACAGAGTCGAACACTTCGATGACGAAGCAAACACCTCGGTGCTCCGGACTAATTTAGACATCTTGTTAGAGAAGCGGGACCGGGCACAGATCAAAGTCGCTGCTTATCAACAGCAAATCGCTCGCTATTACAACGCACGAGTTAAGCATCGCGCTTTTAGGGTGGGAGATTTAGTCCTGAGGCGGAACGAATTTGTAGACCAAGGTAAGCTGCACAAGTTCTCTCCGAAGTGGGATGGCTCAATCCTCGTCTCCGAAATATTGCTCGGCGGGGTATATCGCTTACAAGACGTGAGAGGACGCAAGTTTCTTCGGCCCACAACGCTGAGAAACTCAAACTATACAAATGAATGTATTTTCTTCTTTTTGAAGCAATGTAATTTTTATTAAGTCTCCCAAGTTAAAAGAGACTTCTTCTATAAATTCTGTTCTCTTTCACGGTTCCGAGATCCCCTGATTTGTTTTTGAGAAAATATGCAAAAATACTAAAGGGATAAAAAAGAGACAAAAGCACATCGGAAAAGAAGAACTTTATTCATTGAGTGGTATTATGGGCTCCTCAGCCTTACACAAAAAATATATACAAAAATATTACAGTAAAGGGGGCCGGGGATTAAGGAAGCACTGCTGGTGGTACTCCGAGGAGATTTCCGTCAGCCGAGCCCTAGCTTCTACGGCCCATTCCCTATCATGGTGCCCGCGGACCCGAGACGCCATGGATGGACCAGAGACCGCACCCGCCGGGCAGGAGTCGGCGATCAGCCTCTTCTGGAAACACTTTAGAAGAAGAGCCGCCGAGAGATCCCGCCTGCTCTTCGAGATCAGGCCGAAGTGATGGAGTGCGTGTGTTCAGTCGAAAATACTGCATATTTGATATAACATTTTTCTTAATTTTTTTAGATACTTAAAGGTGTTTATTATAAATATGAAACATATGGGGGTTTATCTGCAAAATATCTATTTTCATATGTTTATATATTATAATTAATATTATGAAGGAAAATGTATCCATATAATATTTATATAATATTTTGATAATTTAAATATGCATATCATATCAAATATCCTTAACCAATATTCTTAAAATATAATATCATATCAAATGGTTAGGATAATATTTCAAAAATACCAAATATTACTAAAATTATTCATTGAGATATTGTGCAAGATTTAGTTCAGGTCAGAAGATCGAGATGTTGAGATATCGGGAATCAGAAATCTGCCGATGAAGTTAGATAAAATCGAAGAATTAATACTGGCAGAGACTCAGGAAATATTTTCAAGTTTCAGACATCAGCTAAATTTCCATGTGTCACAAGAATAAAGCTCCGGAAATTTGCATCCAAGATCCCACCAAACAGCCCCGGATCCGCGGCCAAACCATAAGATATGCGGCGGATTCGCGGCCGATTCACCGAGTCAGGAGTTGGGATTTTCAGGTTGGATTTTCTACAACTAACCCTAATTCTGGGAATCTTTAGTTTCTGGCTTTGGGGCTATATAAAGGACCGAGGGCTAAACCTAGAAATCATCAAACTAAAGAGATCACGAAATTCAAGTTGATTCACGCATCCAGGTTGATCAATCGGCTGTTCATTTACCTCCTTCAAGATAGATCGAGAAGCAAACTGAGGTTATGTAATCACTTTCTAAAGGAACAAAGTGTAATTGATCTAGTTGATTAATAAAAGTAGTTGTTTTCTTATGTCATTTTACTTTCTGCACTTTATAATATGATCTCCCTCTCTATCTTTTCTTCTTCTATTCCCAACATGCGCGAGTAATTCTTCGCTTGTTAGGGTTTGTAGGATTAAGGTAGATCAATGGATGAAAAAAATCCTTTAACTCCTTTTACGTCCTATAAAGTTTATAAATTTTATCAAAAAAATAGTTAATATCCTAATCGGGCGCGCTATCAATTCATTGATAGTCACGGCCATGATTTGAGATTAGATTGACAATTGTTTTGGTAAATGCTAGACATGAATGGAGATCCATGTAAAGATAAGGGTTAAGAGTGGGAACCTTATTCCCTTCAAAAACCCTAATCTACATGTATCACTGTCGATCTAGTTTTAAGTCTATTAAAAGATAAAAGGAGTAATCTTTAATTAATCATCCATGACTACTAAATCTTAATGAACCCTATAAGCCCCCTTCTGATATAAAATCTACATCCGTAGTTAAACTAGATCTATATTCTACATCCGTGTTTGACGTAGATCTAGAATCTACAACTATTCTTCACTATTCTTTATTCTTCCTCTTTTCTTAATTAACACGTCTAAAGTAAGATTAAAAGATTCCACATATCCCTGCGGACGACTCATACTCATCTCAGTCTAGCTACATGCGACACCGTTATTGATTGCGGTTAATCTACAAACATTTCTTTAAAATCAGATCAATCAGTGTGCAATTTGTCGATCGCCTCGTTCTGCAGCTGCTCGGACAAGGCATTGTTCAGGTCCGGGGACATCCTCCAAATTGCATACATGAGCAATTGGAGGAGAGGGGATCGCCGAGGGAGTAGGCGGCCGAAGTGTCTCTCCACGCACTCTATTACCCTTGGTACGTCTCCTCGGTGCACTCCGGGTCATAAAGGTATACGTCGTTGAAGGAAATAATTTCCTTGATGCTGTAAATAAACCTGGCCATTTTTCAGAAGTGCAAGGTTGAGTTTATTTGACCGAAATGCCTTCGCTATTTATAAGCCCCAAGCGAATCCCTAAAGGCCCAAGTTTTTGCGCACGACAACACGAATCACGGAATATTTACAAATTTCCCAATACGGAGCTGCCGCATGGCGACCATGCCGTCCCTCACGGGCCCCAAGCGGTCAATGGGAGTTGGAACGACGTGCACTACGGAGCGACGTGCCTCGCCTGTGCGCTTCTGCCACGTGTTGTCCGCGACGGTCTCTCTTCCAGGGTTTACGGGTCAAGGGAGATTGACCGACGCCCTACGAGGCCACCGAGCAGCTTCCCTGCTCGGTCAATCCTTAGCGGGCACATCCTACTCACCTACGGTAAGGATCGAAGCCCTCCTCACAAGGCCACCGAGCAGCTCCCCTGCTCGGTCAATCCTTAGCGGGCACATCCTGCCCCACCAACGCTAAGGATCGAAACCTTCTCACGAGGCCACCTAGCAGTTTCTCTGCTCGGCTAATCCTTAGCGAGCACATCCTGTCCACCTACGCTAAGGATCGAAGCCCTCTTCACGAGGCCACCGAGCAGCTTCCCTGCTCGGTCAATTCTTAGCGGACACATCCTGCCCACCTATGCTAAGGATCGAAGCCCTCCTGACGAGGCCACCGAGCAGCTTCCCTGCTCGGCCAATCCTTAGCGGGCACAACCTGCCCACCTACGCTAAGGATCGAAGCCCTCCTCACGAGGCCACCAAGCAGCTTCCCTACTCGGTCAATCCTTAGCAGGCACATCGTGCCCACCAACGCTAAGGATTGAAGCCCTCCTTACGAGGCCATCGAGCAGCTTCCTTTCTTGGTCAATCCTTAGCGGGCACATCGTACCCACCTACGCTAAGAATCGAAGCCCTCCTCACGAGGCCACCGAGCAGCTTCCCTGCTCGGTCAATCCTTAACGGGCACATCCTGCTACCTACGCTAAGGATCGAAGCCCTCCTCACGAGGCCACCGAGCAGCTTCCCTGCTCGGTCAATCCTTAGTGGGTAGATTCCTATCCACTGATGCTAAGGATCGAAGCCTTCCTCATGAGGCCACCGAGCAGCTTCCCTGCTTGGTCAATCCTTAGCGGGCACATCCTGCCCACCAACGCTAAGGATCGAAGCCCTCCTCATGAGGCCACCGAGCAGCTTCCCTGCTCATTCAATCTTTAGCGGGCACATCGTGCCCACCTACGCTAAGGATCGAAGCCATCCTCACGAGGCCACCGAGAAGCTTCTCTGCTCGGTCAATCCTTAGCGGGTACATCGTGCCCCACCTATTCTAAAGATAGAAGCCCTCCTCAGGAGGCCACCGGGCGGCTTCTCTGCTCGGTCAATCCTTAACGGGCACATCTTGCCCACCTACGCTAAGGATCAAAGCCCTCCTCACGAGGCCACCGAACAGCTTCCCTGCTCGGTCAATCCTTAGCGGGTAGATTCCTACCCACTGATGCTAAGGATCGAAGCTTTCCTCAAGAGGCCACTGAGCAGCCTCCCTGCTCGGTCGGCCCTTGGCGGGTACTTTCCTACCCACTGACGCCAAGGATCAACGCCCTACTAAGGGACAACCGCACAGATCCCTACTCGGCTAACCTCCGAGTGGTGAATTCTTACCATCCCAAGACGGAGGTCTGGGAACCGCGTCAAGGGAGAACCCGCCGACGCTGACCAACTCTGATTTGGCTGTTGTTCACCTAATGCTAAGAACCGACTCTAAGGACTGTCTTACACTCCTTCCTACTCGGAGGAGTATCCCAATGTATCCTAAGTGAACGATCATCACTTCGACTTTGGGGGCGGGAGGACACCGGCCTTCCTGTACTTGACAACTAATTTGCTTACACTCGATGTGAGATCGTCATCTAAAAGGTCGGTCATTGACCTACGGCCTAACATTTGCATCGAGGAAGAAATTGACAAACTCAAGTACTCACACAAGAAAAACATTGCCACGCAGAGGAAGATAAACTCAGTTTATTTATGTTTTAAAAAGCCTTTACAGGGTATTCGGGGCTCCTCAGCCTTATAAAAATTGCCCGGAGGCTTACAAAATTTTAGGAAAAAAGAGGAGCTCAGGCAGCAGGTTCCGCCGGGACCTCGCCTTATTCGACACCGCCCTCAGGGGTCGGGATTTCTGCTTCCGTAGCCGCCCCGCCTACGGCGCTTCCATCGAGAGAGGGACCCGAGCACGGAGCTCACCGTCGGCAAACTCTGGCATCAACTCCTTAACAGCATCAAGGGATACATGCCAAACGATAGCGGAGGCCTCGCCGAGGTCGGTGTAGAACTGGTCTGACGCCTTGTACGCGTCCACCGACTTGCGGGCCCGAAGCTCGGCGATCTTCACCGCCTCAAGCGCAGCCTCGGTCTCCCTTTTGCTGGCGTCCCTCGCCTTCTTCATTAAGGCGTGGCGCTTACCCAGCTCCTCCAACTTTCCCTCCACGGCTTGGTGGGACTCGCCCATGAGCCGGTAGGACTCCTGACACTTGGAGAGCATGAGCTTCCCGACGGCCAACTGGGTCACAAGGGCGGTTGTCTTCTCCTTCTCCTACAGCAGCTGAAGGCGCGAATCCTCCGTCTCCGAAGACGATTCCCCCACCTTAATCATGGCCGGGGCGATCTCCTCGGCTTCCATGTTGACGATGAGGGTGCAATGTTGGAGGACCTAAGGGAAGCAACAGATGGATTTAGAGGTGTCCGGGCTAAGAAAGGGCAGTTAAGACAACACTTAAACGAATACCGACCTGAACAGCCTCCTGAGCTGTAACATTTTGGAAAATTATAAATATTAATTTATAATTTTAAATATGAATTTAATAAGTTTACAAAAATGGTATCGCTTATGAAATTGGGTATCAGAATTATATACGAAAAATGTAATTATTTTATAAATATGAATAAAAGTGTGTGATATTATAAAAATGATATTTGTAATTATTTAACATGACATTGTATTTTATCTTAAGATAATGATATTTAAGTGATAGTTTAATTATCTTATATCTTTTATTTTATATGGATTTAAATTGTAACATGAAAGGTTTTCTTTTTGTTTTAGTTCTTTTGTTAATGGTTGGTATATATTAACCTAAGTTTAAATCCTCAACACACCCTCTCCATGCTCACATCTCTCCACCTCATGTTTAAACACTCACACAACCACTTCACAAATCCTCCACCTCCTCCTTCCACCATGACATCTCCACCTCTCAACCCTCCACCTCATGCCCTCTCTACACAACACAACACATAGGAATCCCTTAAGCATTATCAAACTGAACACCATTAGTTCTCCAACTCCAACAAAAATGGTCTAAGTGTTCATCTCTTCCGAAGGGTAAAACCATGATTTCTTTCATGAATATTGTTCACATCTTCATGCTTGAGCCAATACAAACCCTTGATACTCCCACAAACAATTCTTGAACCGGTGTTCTCTTGTGAATTATCTCTATAGGCATAATTCTCTCCTTCTTTTCAAATATCAAACATGTTCAATATCAATTTTCATATGCAGTATAGAAAAACATGAACTTTTGTGATATTTATCTTACAAAAATTGAATATGGAACCATTTGGTGTAATCACTAGGAAAACTAACAATACCATAAGTATCATAAGACCACTAGGAGACTTCACTCAAAGCCGAGACCCTATCTCCTAAGATCGACCTGCGACATTCAATAAATTTTCGGCGCCGCCTGCCCCCCAGGCTTTTTGGTGTTGGTTTTTCTTCTATATTTTTGTTTGGGTATTTTATGATTTATAGTATTGTTTGATTTGTTTCAATATTTATATAGAGAAATATGAGAATGTTTAGTTTGGGTTTTATTAAAGTTTCCGATATTCCGATACGGGTTTTCGTATTTCTATATTACAACTGAAACGTTGATGATCGTACGTTAATTTCAGGGGCGTCTGTTCGTTTTTGGGGTAAGTGAGCTGTAGGTTCTAACCTACGGGTGCTTAGCTCGTTGTATTGATTTACGATATGATATTTACATCGATGTGATTTAATTACGATTATAGGTACGATTGCGAAGGTTTTCGAGATGGAGTTGACGGACATAGCAATCATGGATTCGACGAGCTCGACAAGTTGGTGAGTAGATTTACATCTACGGGGAAAGTCGGATGGATGGCGTATAGCACCCCCGCAACCTTATAGCTAAGATGGTTATGATATTTAGTTAGTTCTTAGTGATTAATTCAAGTTATTGGCATTAATATATGTTGCATCTAGTATAGTATTCATGTGTATATAGTGTTATTCATGGTTTGGTGTAGTTGTATGAGGGATCATACCATACTTGAGATGATTGGAGATCGTGATAATATGGGTATCATACGAGGAATCATACCGTACTTGTGATGACGAAATTAGCATGCCGAATAACGGCCATGTTTTCTTTAGAATCGTAGAGTTATGTTTTATTTCGTTTTAGAACGTAATGCTTAAGTGAGCTATATTCTTTTAAAAAAACTAACGATTCGTTTCTCTTTTTAATGATAAAAGACAAGGACGCGGTGCCAATTTCCAAAATGAACATCTGTTTTTAACCTAAGGCAGCTTCCTTGTTTCAAAACCGACGTTTCGTTCCATTTTCAAAGATAATAGTATAGCTCATAGCAAGTAGTTACATTTAATAGCTATGCTTAGATTTACTTTACATGTTCGTGATATATTATCGATGTTATATGTTTCCGTGATACGAATATTCTGATAGAACACTGCACAACTACCAATGAGTACTATGCTGCACAAGCACGTACACATATGTTACATTACACCTCATTGGTACTGCCATATCACCGTAGGACCGTTATGTTAGGTAATGCGTATGTAGATGTTGATATGAGTAGGCTATTATACTTTTAGAACACTTGCACAAATACTAATGATTACTATGTTGCACAAGCACGTACACATATGTTACACTACACATCATTAGTAGTGCCATGACACAGTAGAATTGATATCTTTGTGCCTGTGATTTATATACGCAGTCTTCCTTTATTACTCGTTGCGTATTGCGAATACCAGTACTATGGATGTTCATATTTGATTCTTATAGGTTTTCTGGATGTTTTACTCTTGATGATATATATCAGTGGCAGGGGACGCTGTTATATATATATATATACATACAATATTATCAGAATGATTTATGCAAGTATTTTCATTCTTTACTTGATATTTCTGGATATGATGAGTTGACGTCCACCATGAGCTTGATATTTTCTGATTGTCTTTATTCCGAACCGAGTAGGGGAGATATACGGTTACAGACATGCTACTTATCCGGACTGAGTGGGGGAGTATACAGTCGGATACATGATGGACCCGGTCGAGATTGAGGGGAAGGAAAACCACAGTTGAGGCGGGGAACTTAGCAAGGATACTCGATACCGGAGATAAAGATGAGCACGACAGATATCCAGGGGATACTAACCAGGGTTCGATTTGGGCACGGCGGATATTCAGGGGATACCGACCGGGGCCAGGGATATCGGGTGGCGATCATCTGTTGATATGGTGTCTACGGTGTCTGCATTTGCGTGTCAGTGATGGACACGAAAGATTTGAGGATTTGCATGTCGGTGATGGACACGAGGGATTTCTGATTTCTGGTGTCGATGCTGGATATCCATATATATTGATATGTTGCTATCATGAGGTACATAATTATATTATAGTTATTGTAGCACTGATCCGGGGGACATTACCGGTATATCTCTTTACGGGTTATTGCATATAAAAAGGATTTCAAAATCGAGCTATAGCCTCACTATTTTGACGTGTCTGATATGACACTGGGCTCTTTTAAATTGTAAATCTCTTAACACTCTTCACTAAAATAGCAGGACGTATATCTTAAATAAGATACCTATTTTATTTCATGCTATCACGTCTGCTTTTATGCCGTGACATATCTATTCCGCGGCTAGCTTTTATGCCGTGACATATCTATTTCGCGGCTATTTTAAAGAAGAGGTTTATATATATATATATATATTTTCGGCTACGTTTGGGCTTATACCTAAATACAGGCCATTTGCATTTAATATGTTCTACTTTGGGATCGCATGATAGATAGTGTTGCATTTACGATACATATGCATATCATATATTATATTAGTACAGGATATGATAGTATTATATTTATGACCTAGGCATCGTTGTGCATTTCGATTTCTACCTTGTGATGTAATTTTTGTCAATGAGTTGGCAACTCACCCCCGTTGTGCCACAGTTTCTTGCAGGTTTTACCACTTGGATTATCAGCGGCTTGGAGCACACATTCCTTTCGGTGATTGCTTTGGCAGGTGGGTTTTTGTTGTATCGTACTCACACTTGTATATTCATATCTTCTTATATTTAGTAAAACTCCATCAACTTAGAAATAGTATATTATGGACTTAGAAGCGAGACTTAGAATTGTGTGTTTGTGGGCGTCGTACTCATTGGAGTCGACCTTTTTATATAGTTGATTTTGTTTCGCTTTTCTTTCTTCGCCTTTGTGCGTCATATAGTGTTTGCTTGGTTGCTCCGCCATTTGGGCGTGGAAGCCAGCTCCCGTTGGGATGCTATTTTATTGTTATGTTGTATCGGGTTTTTATGTAAAATTTACAAAGGAGGTGCTGTCGAATTTTAAAACGTCAGAGATGCTTTCAAACATACTTAGTTAGATTTAAAAATTTATTTTAAACCGATTCCATCTGATGACTATTTCAAATTTCACCTCCAATGTTTTCAAAAAGGGCTTAGATTCCGGGTTTCGGCTTACTTGAACCGCGTCGACGTTTTTAGATGTCACGTGATTTAAGTGCCGGTCACATGCCACATTCGGGTTGTGACAAAGTTGGTATCAGAGCGTTTGGTTTAACCTTTGTTCGAGTCTAGGTTTGGCTATATGGGGTCTAGGCATACATTTTTGTTACCTAGGCTTTACCTTATAGGACTTAGACTTGACTTTGGGGGTCTTATACCCGACTTTCGTTATAGGATGACCTTGGTTGATAGAGTAGGTACTAAGTAGAGTGACTTATCGTACATATGTTCCGCGACATATTTACGATATGATACTTCGCCTAAGTTACCTTACTATTTTATCTTGAGATCTTTTCTTCTATTAGTTCCGTTGATCTATCCTCATTGTTACATGTTGATTGTTCCGGTCGCCATGTCTATATGAGCCGAGAGGACTGCGATTAGAGACACGGTCAGGGCAGACTTGTCTGGGACAAGGACTGACCAGGGTGACATCCCGGTGACTTGGGGACATGCTATTTATCCTTATTGATCGAGTTTCTAATGTTGAAGCGAGTTTCTTCGGGATCCGCACCAGATGGTCGAGTCATTGCTGGAGATTAGCCGGACTTGAGGCGTGATACTTTCCTCTTTCCGAAGATCATGGTGTTGTGTACTGTTCAGACAGCGATACCAATCATTGCTGAGGTTATCGAGGTGTTGCTTCCAGAGTCCAAGAAGTTGACAGTCGCCGATGTTTACAAGTGTAGCTGGATCATAGGATTCGTAGTCAATCAGATGAGGGATGACTAGGACTTTTAATCTGTTGTGGCGCTCCGATGCGAGGTTGGTGAAGTTTATTAGCTTCTTCCGATGGGTCTTGCTCAGACCTGGTGCAAGTCACTCAAGAAAGAGATCGTGTAGTAAGTTTTTCTCCGACGGATTGAGATGAGTTCTCGAAGGTGAGATTAACCAGATTCTTCTACAAAGTATCAGAGATGCCGGATTCGTGTTTTTGAGTTTTGTAAGACTCCGAACTTGGTCATAACCAAGTGTGACTTGCAGTTCGCGTTCCTAGCGCGATATACTCCTTAATTGATTGATATTGGAGAGTAATGGGACAAGAGATTGGCGCAAATTTTCAGTGGGCAGTTGTCCTTCACCGTCGATATTGAAAATTTGATGCATATGCAGAGGCGCGTACGACTACCCTTTCAGAGGAAAATCTTGAGGAAATGGCAGTTATTACGAAAAAGAAAGTGGATTCAGTAATGAGTTCTAGTTCCGGACAGGATGAATAGACGAGATCAGCAGGAGGCCTGAAGGGTTCTTTCCAGAAATTAATAATAAGTAAGAGTAGAACCAAGATTAGTTGTTGGCACACACGGAGAGATTAGAGATCGCCGTCATCAATATGTTGTGTTGCGAGAGACTGGACTACTGGTCAAGGAGATGTGGCGAGAGATATCAGCAGTAGGACTGATTGTGTCGTTGCTCCGCATCGAACGATTGTATAAAGAAGCATGACGTTAGAGATCCGCAAAAAGAACCAGAATTCAGAGACAGAGAACGCTAGAATGGGGCAGTAGGCAAGTGGAAATCCTTGCTCTGCCAGTTTCGGGTGTTTAAAACACCTTTCAACATTGACGAAGATATACTTCGATGCCGTTTGTTTTCGATTTACATTTTTATGATCCGAATATTTCGTTTTCAAATGTTGAAAAGAGGACAACTCTGCGTCCATTATTTTGACATATGTATTTTGAGGATTTGAGGGTCACACAATATTTTGTGCACACCAGGTGCACTTGATGAGATTTCCGTGCACAGTGATTACACTTTGATTTATGTTTTATGCACACCAGGTGCACTTGTTTGAGATTTCTGTGCGGGGTGACTGTACTCGATTGGAGTGTTGCGTACATCGGATGCACTAAACTGATATTTTCGTGCATATCAGTTGCACATGATTAAGAGATTATATATATATACTCTAGGTATACTTGGTATAATTTTGTGTATCCCAGCACATTTTGATGTTTTGTGCACCCCGATACACTTGAGATTTGTTTTGTGCACCCCGATACACTTGAGACGTATTTTGTGCACTCTGATGCATTAGATATTTATCTTGTGCATTCTTGATGCACTCGGTAATTACTCCTTGCACATTTGATGTAGTGGATATTGTTTTTGTGCACACATGTTGCACTTGTGCAATTTTTGTTTTCATGCACACCCGTTGCATGTGGTTTGGATTTTCATGTAAAACCATTAGGGTTGAATTTGTTTTCGTGTTTTGCACTTGATAACAATATCTTATAGATTTGATTTAGTTATATTTTCACTTGGTCGTGTGCTAACAATATTGCACACGAATATGGCCTTTGATCACGTATTTGCCATACACAATGGTTTTCGTATTGGTATTCTGTATCATTACTGGAGTAATTCTCATAGCAACTGCTAGAGTTACAATTATGTGAATTTATATCTTTTTGATGTTTCACGCACCCAGTTGCGTTATGTTATGTTTTAGCTCGTATGGGACTTTGGAGTCATGTTGTATTGATCGGATTTTATGTTTTAAAATTTGGACCCCGGGAAAATTGTTTTGAAATGAGTTGATTGGATTGACGAAAATGTTTTAAGAAGGGGGTTCAATTTAAATTCGGGGATCGAATTTCTTTAAGGGGGAGAGATAGTAACATTTTGGAAAATTATAAATATTAATTTATAATTTTAAATATGAAATTAATAAGTTTACAAAAATGGTATCGCTTATGAAATTGGGTATCAGAATTATATCCGAAAAATGTAATTATTTTATAAATTTGAATAAAAGTGTGTGATATCATAAAAATGATATTTGTAATTATTTAACATGACATTGTATTTTACCTTAAGATAATGATATTTAAGTGATAGATTAATTATCTCATATCTTTTATTTTATATGGATTTAAATTGTAACATGAAAGGTTTTCTTTTTGTTTTAGTTCTTTTGTTAATGGTTGGTATATATTAACCTAAGTTTAAACCCTCAACACACCCTCACCATGCTCACATCTCTCCACCTCATGTTTAAACACTCACACAACCACTTCACAAATCCTCCACCTCCTCCTCCCACCATGACACCTCCATCTCTCAACCCTCCACCTCATGCCCTCTCTACACAACACAACACATAGGAATCCCTTAAGCATTATCAAACTGAACACCATTAGTTCTCCAAATCTAACAAAAATGGTCTAAGTGTTCATCTCATCCGAAGGGTAAACCATGATTTCTTTCATGAATATTGTTCACATCTTCATGCTTGAGCCAATACAAACCCTTGATACTCCCACAAACAATTCTTGAACCGGTGTTCTCTAGTGAATCATCTCTATAGGTATAATTCTCTCATTCTTTTCAAATATCAAACATGTTCAATATCAGTTTTCATATGCAGTATAGAAAAACATGAACTTTTGTGATATTTATCATACAAAAATTGAATCTGGAACCATTAGGTATAATCACTAGGAAAACTAAAAATAGCATAAGTATCATAAGACCACTAGGAGACTTCACTCAAAGCCGAGACCCTATCTCCTAAGATCGACCGACGACATTCACTAAATTTCCGGCGTCGCCTGTCCCCCAGGCTTTTTGGTGTTGGTTTTTCTTCTGTATAATTGTTTAGGTATTTTATGATCTATAGTATTGTTTGATTTGTTTCAATATTTATACAGAGAAATCTGAGAATGTTTAGTTTGGGTTTTATTAAAGTTTCCAATATTCCGATACAGGTTTTTGTATTTCTATACTGTAACTGAAACGTTGACGTTCGAATGTTAATTTTAGGGGTGTTTGTTCGTTTTTGGGGTATGTGAGCTGTAGGTTCTAAGTTACGGGTGCTTAGCTCGTTGTATTGATTTACGATATGATATTTATATCGATATGATTTAATTACGATTATAGGTATGATCGCGAAGGTTTTCGAGACGGAGTTGACGGACATAGCAATCATGGATTTAACGAGCTCGACAAGTTGGTGAGTAGATTTACATCTACGGGGGAAGTCGGGTGGATGGCGTATAGCACCCCCGCAACCTTATAGCTAAGATGGTTATGATATTTAGTTAGTTCTTAGTGATTAATTCAAATCATTGGCATTAATATATGTTGCATCCAGTATAGTATTCATATGTATATAGTGTTGTTCATGGTTTGGTGTAGTTGTATAAGAGATCATACCATACTTGAGATGATTGGAGATTGTGATAATATGGGTATCGTACGAGGAATCATACCGTACTTATGATGACGAAATTAGCATCCCGAATAACGGCCAAGTTTCTTTAGAATCGTAGAGTTACGTTTTATTTCGTTTTAGAACGTAATGCTTGAGTGAGCTATATTCTTTTAAAAAACTAACGATTCGTTTCTCTTTTAATGTTAAAAGACAAGGATGCGGTGCCAATTTCCAAAACGAACATATATTTTTAACCTATGGCAGCTTCCTTATTTCAAAACCGACGTTTCGTTCCATTTTCAAGGATAATGGTATAGCTCATAGCAAGTAGTTACATTTAATAGCTACGCCTAGATTTATTTTACATGTTCGCAATATATTATCGATGTTATACGTTTCCGTGATACGAACACTCTGATAGAACACTGCATAACTACTAATGAGTACTATGCTGCACAAGAACGTACACATATGTTACACTACACCTCATTGGTACTGCCATGTCACTGTAGGACCGTTATGTTATGTAATGCGTATGTAGATGTTGATATGAGTAGGCTATTACACTTTTAGAACACTTGCACAAATACTAATGATTACTATGTTGCACAAGCACGTACACATATGTTACACTACACATCATTAGTAGTGCCATGATACAGTAGAATTGATATCTTTGTGCCTGTATGATTTATATATGCAGTCTTCCTTTATTACCTGTTGCGTATTGCGAATACCAGTACTATGGATGTTCATATTTGATTCTTATGGGTTTTCTGAATGTTTTACTCTTGATGATATATATCAGTGGTATGGGACGCTGTTATATATGTATATATATAATATATCATAAGAATGATCTATGCAAGTATTCTCATTCTTTACCTGATGTTTCTGGATATGATGAGTTAACGTCCACCATGAGCTTGATGTTTTCTGATTGTTTTTATTCCGAACCAAGTGTGGGAGATATACGGTTACGGACTTGCTACTTATCCGGTCTGAGTGGGAGAGTATACAGTCAGATACATAGTGGACCCGGTCGAGACCGAGGGGCAAGAAAGCCGTAGTTGAGGCGGGGAGCCTAGCGAGAATACTCGATACCGGAGATAGAGATGAGCATGGCAGATATCCAGGGGATACTGACCGGGGTTCGATTTGGGCACGGCGGATATCCAGAGGATACCGACCGGGGCCAGGGATATCGGGTGGCGATCATCTGTTGAGATGGTGTCGACGGTGTCTATATTTGCGTGTCGGTGATGGACACGAGAGATTTGAGGATTTGCATATCGGTGATGGACACGAGAGATTTCTGATTTCGGGTGTCGATGCTGGACATCCATATATATATATTGATATGTTGCTATCATGAGGTACACAGTTATATTATAGTTATTATAGCCGATCAGGACTGATCCGGAGGAAAGTACCGACATATCTCTTTACGGGTTATTGCATATAAAAAGGATTTCAAAATCGAGCTATAGCCTCACTATTTTGATGTGTCTGATATGACACTGGGCTCTTTTAAATTGTAAACCTCTTAACACTTGTTCCCGCCAAAAATTTCTGCGCAAAAAAGTCCAAGGTATCAAATGGCAGTGATACGCTTAAGAAAATGCGAACCAGTATTTTCCGGGCAGTTTTTTGACAAACTCTCGAATGAGAAACTGTTAAATTCTGATGGTATCGAAAGCACCTCGAAAAATCCTTCGATTTGATATATTATGGGCTTCATAATTCATCCGGGATCAAAAGTTATGAGCAAATATGCTATGCACTGTTTCCTGATTAAAAATCAGGAATTACCTCAATGAGGTATCACGTGCTCACACGTGATCAATGGTCACGTGTTGACACGTGATAGTTAAAACAGAAATAAAAACAAACGGCTGAAGAAAGACCCAATTGGGGGTCACGTGCTCACACGTGACCAATGGTCACGTGTTGACACGCGATAGTTAAAACAGAAATAAAAACAAATGGCTGAAGGATATACCTCAATAAGATATCACGTGCTCACACGTGACCAATGATCACGTGTTGACACGTGATGGTTAAAACTGAAGCGTAAATAAACGCTGAGAAAAGGACTCAATTGGGGGTCACGTGCTCACACGTGACCAAAGGTCACGTGTCAGCACGTGACTGGCTTCGAAAGCCTTACAGTTTAATAGAATTAAATTCTAAAAGTTTCTAAATCTTTCTAAATGGAAAAGGATTATGGGGACCGTTGGATTAAAGATCCAAGGGTGATTAAAAATCACAATTTATGGAAAAAAATCTTAGACAAAGAAAGATTTCCCCTAAATCTCACCGAAAATAACAAACAGAATATCTTTGGATTTAAAATCCAACGGTGAATAAAATTCACTGAATGATCTAAAGGATCATATTAATTATGAAAACAAACAAAATCTTTTAAAGAAAGATTTACTAAACAAATTGATTCTTTTCCTTCTCCTATAAATAGGAGTCGAGATGGAGAGAGTTTAGAGAGAGAATTTTGGCATCTTAAAAATACAGAGAAGAAAAAGAAAGGAGAATTTAATTCTCAAGAAAGAAAACCCTAGGTGAGAAAAGAAAGGGAATCAAAACTTCAGACTGAGAATTTAATTCTCAAAATCTAAGAGTTTAACTCTTCTGCATAAAAGAACTTAGTTCTTCCTCTGGTTGAAGATCTGCAAATAGCACATCTCCCCATAAGTTGAGAATTTAATTCTCATCGGGTTGAGATCCTGCCATGTAGATCCGAAACTTAGAGGGGGAATTAAGTTTAGAGAATTTAATTCTCCCAAAACAAAACTAGGGTTTAACCATATATGAGAATTTAATTCTCCCAAAATTATAGGAATTTAATTCCTCCAAGATAAAAAATTAGGGTTCAACCCTGCATGAGAATTTAATTCTCCCAAAGTTATAGGAATTTAATTCCTCCAAGACAGAACTAGGGTTTAACCCTATATAAGAATTTAATTCTTTTACATATATGGGAATTTAATTCCTCTAAAAGAAATTAGGGTTTAACCCTACAGAGAATTTAATTCTCAAAATAAAATAAAGAGACTAAAGAGATCTCTGTGCATGAAAAGGACTAAGGTCACGTGTCCCCACGTGACCCATGAAAAGATCCCCAAAAATGAGAAGGAAAAAGTTCTGAGGCAATGCTTCACGTGCTCCCATGTGACCTCCAAAATAAAGGGAATAAAAGCAAGGGAAATCTAAGCTTTGGGCGCTCTCACGTGTTACCACGTGACCCCTTAGCAAACGCTTTAACAGTCAGCGCACAGATGACCATTACGTGCCAACACGTGATGCTCAAAACAAAAATATAAAAAGTGTTTAACACTTAATTGCAGAACGAGGAAAAGGAATCTGGCCCCACCTCTGGGCGCCTTCACGCGTCCACACGCGACCCCTTTTCCTTTAGTGTTTAACACTAATTCGAGAGCTTTATTCCTAGTGTTTAACACTGATTATTTTTTAGTGTTTAACACTATTTTGAAAATCTTATTTCCAGTGTTTAACACTGTTATTTTCTAGTGTTTAACACTAATTTGGGATTCCATATTTCCAGTGTTTAACACTGCTGGTCTTTTAGTGTTTAACACTAATTTGAGAGTTCTGTCTCCAAAGTTTAACACTGTTGTTCTTTAGTGTTTAACACTACTTTTAGCCAAATTGGCTAATTTTCCAGAGGCAAAAGTCCCTCCTCCAAATGAATCTCAAAATTGAGGAAATCAAAGATGAAAATGTTTAGCATTGCTAAATAATGTGGGCTTGAACCCAAACAAGTGTTAATGGCCCAACAAAGAGCCAATTCTTCAAACTTAATTGGACTTAGCCCAACTTGCCCATAAGTCCTCAACTCAGACTCAACTGAGCCTATGTGCTCATAATTCTAATTAATTGATCTTAGTTCCAAATTGGATTACAGATCATTTAATCCACTTTGGCTCAAGGGTACATCTCTTCACTCCTCTGATATTTTTCGTTGTAATCCTTCAACGTCTTCAGAGAGGTGACGGGTCCAGACAACCACACATTTCATAGACTATAACGTCTTTAAACTGGACTGTGGGGTCCTTAAGCCCATGGAGTATGATGTCCTTAACCTTGACCGTGAAGTCTTTAAATTCACGGACTATGATGTCCTTAACCTTGCCTGTGATGTCTTTAAACTCACGGACTATGATGTCCTTAACCTTAGACCACCATGTCCTTAAACTGGTAATGGACCACCATGTCCTTAAACTGGTAATCGACCGCAATGTCCATAAACTAGACAATAGAGTCCAAATGCTCTTTTGTTGGATCTAAATGATCCCGTTAAGTAGATCTTAGTCTAAAATTAGACTAACGTATCCTTAACAAATGGTTAAGTTGACCTTGGTTCAAAATTAGACCAACGTGTCCTTAACAAACCGTTAAGTTGATCTTAGTCTTAAATTGATCTTAGTCTAAAATGAGACTAACGTATCCTTAAACCTAAATCCCAAACCCAAATCTAAGAAAATACAGATTTGGACTAATCCACGTCCTACGGGCGATGACATAAATTAGTCTCCGTATACAATCCACGGGCAACCACAAACAAAACAAACACCCATGACACGAAGTGACCATCTGGAGAAGGAGAAAGTTGTTACCGCGATGCGGTAGCGTAATTAACTGCAGGGGCTTGCGCCTGCAGGGAAAAGCGTCCCCACAATCAAAAACCCCTCAAGCGAGGGGGAATCTGACGAAGTCTGCTATATCGGCCGCATCCGTTTAAACCTTCGATACGTGGTGCCATAAATCAACTTGGCATCTTCGGAGAGTTGGACGGATAGCACCAATTAGTATCTGCCCCGAATTTCAGGCAAGACGTCCGTCTTCCCGGTTTCCGGCGGTAAACAACACTCTTCATTAAAATAGCAGACGTATATCTTAATTAAGATACCTATTTTATTTCATACTTTCACGTCTGCTTTTATGCCGTGACATATCTATTCCGCTGCTATTTTAAAGAAGAGGTTTATATATATATATTTTCGGCTACGTTTGGGTTTATACCTAGATACAGGTCATTTGCATTTAATATGTTCTATTTTGGGATCGCATGATAGATAGTGTTGCATTACGATACATATGCATATCAAATATTATATAAGTACAGGATATGATAGTATTATATTTATGACCTAGGTATCGTTGTGCATTTCGATTTCTACCTTGTGATGTAATTTTAGTCACTGAGTTGGCAACTCACCCCCGTTGTGCCACAGTTTCTTGCAGGTTTTACCGCTTGCATTATCAGCGGCTTGGAACATACATTCCTTTCGGTGATTGCTTTGGCAGGTGGGTTACTGTTGTATCGTACCCACACTTATATATTCATATTTTCTTGTATCTAGTAAAACTCCATCAACTTAGAAATGATATATTGTGGACTTAGAAGCAAGAGTTAGAATTGTGTGTTGTGGGCATCGTACTCATTGGAGTCGACCTTTTTATATAGTTGATTTTGTTTCGCTTTTCTTTCTTCGCCTTTGTGCGTCATATAGTATTTGCTTGGTTGCTCCGCCGTTTGGGCGTGGAAACCAGCTCCTGTTGAGATGCTATTTTATTGTTATGTTGTATCGGGTTTTTATGCAAAATTTACAAAGGAGGTGCTGTCGAATTTTAAAATGTCAGAGATGCTTTCAAACATACTTAGTTAGATTTAAATATTTATTTTAAACTGATTCCATCTTATGACTATTTCAAATTTCACCTCCAATGTTTTCAAAAAGGGTTTAGATTCCGGGTTTCGGCTTACTTGAACTGCGTCGACGTCTTTAGATATTACGTGATTTAAGTGCCAGTCATGTTCCACATTCGGGTCGTGACATAAGCGATGGCGGCCACTTGGGCCTTCAGGGTCCCCCGCGGAATCTTTCCCCCGGCCGACTGCTCCATGTCTGCGAGCAGGCTGTCGGCAACGGAAAGCCCCGAGAGGACCACGAAGCAGACGTCCTCCTCCTGCACTGGAATCCTCTTAGGGATATCAGTCGACGGCGTGCGGGAGACCGTCCTTTTCCTCTTGAGGGGGACCTCGGTCACCTCCTCCTCCTCCCTCGCCCGGGGTTCTATGTCTCGTGCGTGTTTCTGGCTGCCCCTGCGACGGTCATCGGGGGCCCGGGGTGCTGTGGAGGACTTCGCCAGTGGGGACGGTTTCAGGGCCGAGCTCGGGCCTGCTCGGGACAAGACCATGCCCCCGGCCTTCTTCCGAGCCGTGGTGGATATGGCAGCTAGAATCTTGGACCGGTCCATGTGTCCTGCAAAGGGAGAAGTTAGTGATGCAAGAAGGGCAAAAAGTAAATTACTTAAGTCTAAACTGGTCGTCCAATCTTCTAACTTACCCACAAAGCGCGTGGGGCTGAGCCCAGCCCAACTAAGGACCTGCTCGGAAAGCAAGACGTCGGCCCGCTGGATTTGCTCCCACATGGATACCGCCCTCGTCTCGGGAGAGGATGGCGGCTTTGCCCACGGGCAGTCGGCCCTGTGCCACTGTACAGGCATAGGCCAGTCCTCACCCTCGGGTGGCCCGGCGAATACAAACTTCTCCTTCCAATCATGGATGGAAGAAGGAACGACCACCCCACCCGACCCGGCCACCCCACCCTTGTGTTTTTAAAGGAAAAATACACCCAGCTTGGCTCGTTCTTGCTGGTGCCGGGGTGATTTTTATAGCAGAGAAAGGAAGTAAGAAGGGTCAGGCTGAAAGGGATCTCCTCAAGCTTTAGCCGGACCAGAAATCCGAGGAGGATTCTCCACGAGTTTGGCGCAAGCTGGCCTGGCGAGAGTTGGAAACAACGAAGTATCCCGCATACCTCGGTTGGAAAGGGCAGACACATTCTTGCACGGAACACCTCCAAATACAGGGCAATCTCCTTCCCCTGCACCTGGTCCGCCCGTTCTCCCCCCTTTGCCAAACGGAGCGAATAGTTAAAGGGGATATGGAAACGAGACCGAATCTCGGCAAGCTCGTCCAGATCCCTCAAGACAGAGGGCGCATTGCGGGCATTCCCGATGCGCACCTTAGGGATCCTCGTCGCAGCCAGGCGGCTAGCGACGCGAGTAGCCCTGACTCTACGGGACGGGCCCGACGATGAGGAAGCAACAAGGGAACCCTCTTGGCCATCAGTAGCCGAAGAGGTGGAAGAATCCCTAGACTCTACCCTAACTATTTCAACAGACTTCTCAGAAGAAGACATCTAACCTGATTCAAAGGAAGGAGTTCTCCAAGGAAAGAGCGCGAAGGATCCGATCTAAAGGATGGAGCGCCGAGCAATCTCTCACAGCAAAGGAAAAAAGTGGCGAAAGTATGAACCCTAGAGGGATCCCACTCCTATTTATACTGCTTGGAGGAAGCATTCGACGGCTCAGATCGTTTCCCGCCAAAACGAAGCTTCGCGTCTGCCAGTCGTCGAAGCCTCCACATGTCGAACGACCATTGGAGACGACCTTTCGGGCGCAGGTGACAGCGACAGCCTGTCACGTCCGCCAATCCGCGTCGGACGCGTGGCCTGCGCCTCAACAGACGTACAAGCGAATCGATGTCCCTCTCTAAATTCACGATCCTTTCCCCTGATCCGGTGACGTCATCCAAGATATGTGCAGAGATCCAAGCGCCCGGGATACGACACGCGGGCTCAAAGATCTGAACAACGCAACTGTCCTACGCCGAGTCACCCCGGAAATCCGTGCTGACAAGTGTTGGATATATGTATGTCCTAGAGGCCATTATATGATAGTAGATATATCGATAAGTGTGTGTGTGTGTGTGTGTGTGTGTGTGTGTGTTCAGAGGACATTTTTGCTCGACATGATAGTATGCTATCTGGTTGTAAGTTATCCTGACATGTTCATTTGATCATGCATATTACTCATTTGGTACATGTTGATAAAGCCCTTTGGATATTTGCTTGACTACTAGGATTATGATGCAGATCATACTGGTAGGACATGTGTAGTTTATAAGCATATCCTTGAAATGTTCCTAGTCGTGGGTGTATCGAGACGGGGCATCGATATTCCAGAGTAGACTAGCGTATACGGTTCTTGACCCATTTGATGGGCGATGGATGATCCTATATCCATTGGTGTGGTGACACCAAAAACTGTATATGGGTGTTCAGTGGAGACTGGGTACACTGAACGGACTCGCCTAGAACTCCTATGTGGTATTATATCTATCGTCGGATAGCAGTTCTCAGGTGACACTGGTACAGGTTAGTCTGTAGACCCGAGATCGCCATAGAGTCTTGTGTGTTCTCCCATTGTACTTTGATCTCCACCCTACCACGGCTCTACTGAGTCGTGCAAACAGGTGAATTTTGGGTACAGTCCCGATGTATATGGAGGCAATGAGCGATAGGAGGGATTTCGTCTCTCCCGGTATTGGGGGTTGATGTTGTGCTATACTCGATTGGCTATAACAGGAAGTCCCTGGTCAGGGCTGATGAGATTTACTGATAAGTGTTATCAGTAGTTTCTCGATCTATTATAGGCCATATACCGGCATGACTTATTGAGTTATTGGGGTTGACAATACCATCCCTAGACTCGATATGCAGCATATATGATGAAGAGACCGGACTGTACGATAAGTGTTGCCAGTTGGTTCGACGGGAGTTTTGACAGATTCACTTATTTTTCTTCTGATCGCTCAATACTTGGGAGCCATTACGTACAGCTAGTGCCGCTGACGGTTTGTAGGTAAGTGATATGATCACTGCCTACTGCTAACGTATTGACGAGTCTTAGAGTCCCACATAGGGGTTTCCTAGCTCAGGCGAAAAGATGTGGGGTGCATATAGGATATGAGCGGGAGCTCAATTAAATGCGTATATATGATACCGTATTTTAATCGGGCATTTTCTATTGGTCGGGTCGTATGTGATATGACCGGGTTATTAAATCAAGTGTTGGTTTAATATTGACTTTTAGCTCATTTATTTAAAACCTTTTCTTATATGATGTATGCATGAATGTGTGTATGTATATATGTTGATATGAATACACACATGCATGCATACATGTGTCATGGTTGACGATACAAAGGAGATGGCAATGCAAGACTCATATGGTATAAATATTTATATATTATTGATATTGAGAAAAGGAAAAGGAAATTAAATCATGGTTATATTTCTTCTACACTCTTCTTCATTTGACCAAAGTTTGACCATGGTTTGATTTTTCATTTGTTCTTTAACTCAATATAAAATATATAGATATTTATTAACCATGGTTCTATATGAGTGTGACTCTCATTTATATATTTTCTTTTCTCATTTTTATTTGAGAATTATCACAAAAGAGCTCAAGCTTAGCCATCTCCTTCTTCTTCCTCCTTCTTGCTCTCTACCCTTTTTCAAGTGAGTGAAAAAAACAAAAAGGAAAGGTTTTTAAGTGAGATCCATACCCACATCTAAGATAAAAATGAGAAACGGATTTGGACTAGTCCACGCCCTACGGACGACGACGTGTCCTTAACAAACGTTTAAGTCGATCTTAATCTCAAATGAGGCTAACGTATCCTTAAATCCAAACCCCCAAACCCAAATCTAAGATAATACGGATTTGGACTAGTCCACGCCCTACGGACGACGACATAACTCAGTCTCCGTATACAATCCACGGGCAACGAAACTTAAAATAAACACACACAACACGAAGTGACCATCTGGAGAAGGAGAAAGTGGTTACTGCGATGCGGTAGCGTAATTAACTGCAGGGGCTTGCGCCTGCAGGGTAGAGCGTCCCCACAATCAAAAACCCCTCAAGCGAGGGGGAATCTGACGAAGTCTGCTACATCAGACACATCCGTTTAACCCTTCGATATACGGTGCCATAAATGAACTTGGCATCTTCGGAGAGGTGGACGGATAGCACCAATTAACATCTGTCCCGAACCTCAGGCGAGACAGTCCATGTCTCGGCCGCCGTTCGGAGGGGAACAGATTCTGGCACGCCCGGTGGGACCTTTTCCTCTTTCCACTCCATACTTCGTGTGTCGTGATTCGCGAACCAATCGTGGTTCGCTAATGGTTGCCCTTGGGTTTCAAGGTACTAAGACTTGGTGTCTTGCTTATTGCAGAAAGCAAAGAATCGATGGCTTCTACTTGTGCGAAATGCTCCAACTGCTCAGACTGCAATTGCAACCAACGCTCTGCCTCGCTACGAGGTATAGCCTACGGACCCCAAGCTGCTTCGCTATTCGCAATGCCCGTGGAACAAGTCACTCGAGCCACCACAGGATTGTTTTTTGGGACCATGCTCCCGCCGACAAGCTTCACCGCTCCGGTGCTGACAAAGGAGGCTCCCAAGAAGTTGGTCTTTGATCGTCTTACCCCTGCCGCGGCCCCTCTCATCGGGTCGCCCAACGCCAGCGTCTCGGTCTTCTCTAGATTGGGCCAGAACTCCTGTGGACCCGCAATGGGGCCTGCAATCCCAGAGAAGGCTGCTTCTAAGAAAGTGACCGGTCCTGCTCCTGAAGTCGTCAAGGCGGCTTCCCCTGCCAAAAAGTCGGTCTTTACAAGATTGAATGTTCCAGCTCCCACTCCTGCTACCCAAAGGACATCAGTCTTTAACAGGCTGACACTAGCAGCGACCCCCCACCTATACAGGGAGCAAGACGAGGTTATCGCCCTCACCAAGCCGGTTCCATCAGCACGACGCGCTCGACGTCGTTACTGGCGCCGAATGAGGAAGGCTGGGGGCAACTCTCCCTCTGGGCTAACTCCACCAGCCCCGATGGCAGAAGTTAATGCTGCTGTTCCAACTGGGAACAGCTTTGAGATGCTAAATAAGGTGCGTTGGAATTCTCCTACCGCGGTGCTAAAGAGGTCTCCCCCTCCACTGAAAAAGGCTGTAGAAGTAAAAACAGAACAACTCCAATCTCCTCAACGGCTGTCCTCCCGAATCTATAAAGTCTGGCGGCAGATCCGAGACTCGGTGATCAATCCAAATTTCTCCCGCCAGCACAAGAAGCTGAAAATCCAACAGGAAGTCAGTCGCCAGGTTAAGCCATGAAAACCTGTCTGGGTGCCCACCTTAACGTCCCCTTCAATTTCCACTGCTCATAAAAAGAGGAAGCCAGAGAAGATCCCCCAGCCTGCAACGAGAGCTAAAGGCACTAAGCCCAGACGCCCTAAGTCTGGAGGCATGATGGTCCATACCGTATACATGGCGTCAGGAAAGGAAGACAGTCGTGCGTCTACAGGTCATAGACCGCTTACACGGTCAGTGACCAAGGCGCAGGAGCAGCAACAGAAGCTCCAAGAGATGATGAATGCTATGGCCGCACTTACCGGGCCAAAAGAAAACCCAGAAACGTCCTCGGATGAACGCCAGGAGGAAGAAACCGACGCCGAATTCCTTCACCGAATATTGGAGAAGAAGGACAAAGAGGCTGCTGAACAACCAGCCAATATACAATGTATGGGCCTTCTCTTCCAAGATATGATAGGGATGATGATACAACAAGATCTTCCGGCTGAAGAGCCCCCGATCGTCCTCGGAGACGATAGGGGAGAGATATCAAATCTCCCGCCGGCTTTGTCAACGGCTAAAGAGGACACAATCTCTAAAACTGATTTGGACGAGTACATAGCCCAGCAAATATGGGTTCATCATGCGACTGAAGCAGCCGGCCAGGTCGTAAAAACGGGGCGGCCATATCCAAGCTGGTACGACCAAATCAAGTACCCGCCGGGTTACACAATTCCCAAGTTCCATGTTTACAAGGGGACCGGCAATCCCCACCAACATGTCGCCCAGTTCAGGGCCCTTTGCGGTAACACCGGTGGTGATGATAAACTGTTGCTTCGCCAGTTCGTGGACAGCTTATCAGAAACAGCGTTCGAACGGTATTCGGAACTCCCGAACGATTCTATTAAGACGTTTGCTGAAATGGAGTTGCTATTCACTCAGCGATTCGCAAGCGCCAGCGAACGCACTCCAATAACGGCATTGATTAATGCCAGGGTAAAACCAGGCGAAACGTGGGTCCAGTATGCTATACGCTGGCGGAATTTATGGTCGAAATGCGAGCAACGCATTGAGGAAGCGCCCGCGGTGGGCATGTTCGTGGGAACCCTAGACCCTCACGCAACTATCTCCCAGTTTATGATGTTCTTTAAGCCAACCACATTCCAGGCTCTAATCGAGAAGTTGGCTCAGATGGACCAGATGGGTCATAGACCGCCTCCCCTGAAGCCAGAACCTCGGAATGACAAGGGTAAAAGAAAGGCAACCTTCGTCGCGAATGCCCAGCAGCAACCCAATGCCCCAAAGCTGGCAGATCAATCGGAAGAAAAACGCCGGTATTATAATGAGAAGATGAAGCGTCCCTACTCGTTCCCACGGGACAAGACGAAACGGTTATTCGAGCTGGCAGTACGCAACAGACTTATAAACCTGCCAAATCCAAGGCGACCGCCACAACCCACTGAGGTGAATAACCCTAACTATTGCCCTTACCATCAAACGGTAAGTCATCCGATTGAGGATTGCTTCGTCTTCAAAGGATGGATTGAAGATCAATACTTCCAGGCGAAGTTTGCACTGTCCGAAAAGTGGAAGGTGAACCCACCACAGCCGCATACTCCTAAGAAAGCAGATACACCGGGGGCAACCTGTTCCTTTATTGAGGAAGCTCCATGGGAGGTCGTGCTGTCAACTAAAACCAAAAGAATGCTGAAGGACCTTCAGGCGTGCCCGGCAGTCGAATGGAAGGACCCGCTGGAACCCCAGATCATTGAAGGAATGCTGAGGCCGCGCCCAACTACAAAAAGCGGTGGTGATGGCCCAAGTACTCACGCCCTACCGTCAAAATCTTCGAAGAAAAAGAAGAAGAAATCTAAGAAGCCAGTGAAGCCTGGAGACAAGCGCACGAACTTGCAGAAGCAAATCGATGCGCTGGAAGAGTACAATCAAAAGGCGCGAACTCCTGTCACGCTGCAAGAGTTCCTCAACCACATCTTTCAAGAGGAAGATGATGGAGAGAGTTCGTCGGATGAATCCGAGGGATACGTGGCGAGTTGTAACGTAATCTCCCGCTCGTTTACCGACGATGAAAAAACTCCTAGCACTAAGAAACTGGGGACAGAGCCTGAACCAGAGCTTGTGTGGCCAACAGATGAAATGATCGACGCCTTTCTAGACGAGATTCGTTTGAAGAGTAAAGCGGATCAGGAGCGCGAGATGGCCGCATCAGAAGGAGCCAAACGCAGGCGACTAAACGAAAGAGTTGAAGTACTTCCGCCAGATCGAAAGGCATCCGAGGCAGACAAAAAGATATTCAAGACGAGGAAAAGGTTTTCCAAAGCCATGTCAATGGGAATGAAGCTACCACCCTCGGAAGAAAACACGCTCAATGGGGCGGAGAGGCACCCTAATTATTGCGCATATCATCGGAAAATTTCACACCCTACGGAGGAGTTCGACGCCTTTAAGATATGGTGGCAGGGATATGTTGCTCATCGGCAACATTTTAAGCGCATGAAACGCAAGATTCGTCGGGAACGAAGAAGTACTGCCGACGGGCACAACAGAACTACTGGCAACTGTTACATGGTTAACGCCGGAGGGTCACAAGTTCTCACCTTTGGGAGCGACTCTGATGAAGAAATGGCTCTGGGCCCTCTCTTTAAAGAATCCGTTTTAGGGAAAGAGGAAGAACCAGAGGCCTGCGAAAACATTCAGCTGTGCAATCGTACGCTCCCGGAAAAGAATCTCGGGCCCGCAAATAGAAAAGATAAGGGAAAGGAAAAGGTCACTGAGGATATCACTTTAGATGACCAAGTCATGAAAGAGCTGACTACCAAGGACCCTCCCAGGAAGGGTAAGGTGGACTACAACATCCTAGCGCACCTAAGGAAGCTACCTTCTCAACTCAGCATTCTCGATGCCATCCTATTATCAAAAGAAGCGCGAGATTCACTAATTAAGGCGTTACAAGAACCCGAGCAATTCCAAGCCTTCCTCGCCGCGGAAAGGATGAAGGATGAACTGGAAGAAGTGCATACGGCCGACATCACTTTCGGTGACAAAGACCTCCTCCTCGGGACATGCGACCACAATCGTCCCCTGTATGTCTCTGGATACTGCCATGATATCAAGATAGGCAAGATCCTGGTAGATAATGGATCCTCCGTCAATCTCCTTAACGTTCGGGTGTTAAAGGAAATCTGCATGAGTGTGCAACACCTCGCTCGTGACAAAATTACCATCTCCGGTTTCGACTCCCAATCGTCACGGACTCTCGGATCCGTGATACTAACATTACGCTTTGGACTACTCGTCATGGACATCAAATTCCATGTCATTGACGCCAAGACCTGCTACAACGCCTTGCTCGGTCGTCCTTGGTTATATGAATACAACATCATCCCTTCTACACAGCATCAGTGTATGAAGTACTTCAAGGATGGCTTCGAATATACCGTAACAGGCGAGCTGAACCCATTCTCCATGAACGAAGTCCGCAAGTATGAAGATGCGAAGTAATTTTTGCCAGACTTCGAGGATACAGAAAAGTGTCGCAAGCCGGAGAACATAGCCGCCGTCACCGTCCCTGTTTTCGGGAGCGATACCGAAGAAGAAGAAGAGATAGTCTACGCTGGTCCGTCCCGGCGCAACAACCCGGGACCGTCCGCCCCCATGTTGGTCTTCGGAAGTGACTTGGAAGATGAGGTTAATGCCGTGTTCTCCAGTTGGCCGTCAATACAAGCATCCCCTGGCGATGATCAAGGTTTGCAAATCACCATGGTGCCGCAAGAACACTATAAGGATTTCGACACACTTCAAGCTTACAATGTGCAGGACCTGCAGACGTTTTACGTCCCTCCCAGGCAAAGGGGTGAGAAGGTAATCCTATTCTACCGATCCTCAGAGACGAAAGTAGAGAAAGAGATTTGGCATGGCACGGATTCTACACTCGACAGGCTCCAACCCATCCGGTTGCCTAGATATTACACAAGTGGACTAAAGAGGATATTGAAGCGCCAAGGAGTACCCTTAAAACAGACTGTTCGACAAGCTCGGTTCTACAACAAGATTTGGAATGTCCCTGGGACTCAGCGCAAATTGCCCAACGGGAGAATGGAAACGCTTGGGCTTGGATATGTGAGATCCGAGAAACGGGAGCGAGCCCACGGCAGCTACGCCGTATATAACTTCGATGAGGAGGAAAACGCCCTGTCCAGCAATGCCAACCCTTCATCAAAACTGGATCCCGCGAATGAAGTGCCAAGTCCGTCATTTGAAGAACAAGTGGATAAGCTTATCAGGAAAGCAGGTCAAAAGGCTCGGGAAGACCACAACCGTGAGATGGTCATCTACGAGAAGGCCAGGACGCAACGTCTGTTTCAACAGGCTGCAAAAGACAAAGATGCTCCTCCCTGTCAACCCGTTGTACAAAAGGCCCGACGCAGAGGCAAAAATAAATCAAGAAGCGGAAAGAAAAGCCGACAACAACGACACAGGATTAGAGAGTCGTGTGATCGGGCATCGCGCGGTCCGGATTTGTCCCTCATGAAGAAAATGAGTCGAGCGCATTCCTTCCCTCGAGACAAGACGAAGAAGCTACTCGAGCTCACTATAAAACATCAAATGATCGCACTTCCGGAGTCTAAGCACCCTGAGCAAGTTAACGAGGTTTCTTATCCGGGCTATTGCTCTTATCACCGAGCCATAGGACACCCTATCGAAGACTGCTTCACCTTCAAGAACTGGGTCGAAGACCAGTACCAACAAGGCAGATTCGCTTTATCCGGCAGCTGGAGGGTAACGCCGCCACAAAAGCACGAGCCCAAAGCCGCAAAAGCAGAACCAGATCCACATCAATCTTGGAAGCGGATTCGCACCTGTTACACGATTACAATATTAAAAGAAGAGCCCGAGGACATAGATGAGCTCCCTTGGTGCTTCGAAAACAAGGACAATGAGGTAATCTTAAAATTCCCACCGGCTCCGAAAGAACTGGAAGATGGCATACATACTACTGCAGATAACCTCAAGAAGATTGAGTTGGGATCGGCAGACTATCCACGACCGACATTCGTCAGTGAGCGGCTATCTGAAGAAAGGGTGGCTGCATTAAAGGACGTGCTTCTACAGCATAAAGATTGCTTCGCGTGGAACTATTCCGAGATGCCGGGATTAGATCCGGAGATTGCTGTGCATAAATTAGCAATATCCCTGGATATCAAGCCAGTCAAGCAGGCGCCGAGAAGGATGCGGCTCGAGCTTTAGATGAGCATCAACACCGAAGTCAAGAAGCTGATCGATTCCGGATTTATCCAAGAAGTCCAATATCCTGACTGGATTGCCAACATCGTTCCTGTAATGAAGAAAAATGGGACAGTGCGCATATCCGTGGATTTCAGGGATCTCAATAAAGCCTGCCCGAAGGACGATTTCCCAGTACCGGTAACCGAGCTAATGATAGATAATACGTCCACGCATGAGGTCTTCTCCTTCATGGACGGCTCATCAGGGTATAATCAAATAAAAATGCATCCTGAAGACCAGAAACATACGGCTTTCCGGACCCCTTTGGGAATATTCTGCTACAAGGTTATGCCCTTTGGTCTAAAGAACGCCGGTGCTACCTATCAAAGGGCCATGACAAAGATCTTCGATGATCTCATACATGACATCGTCGAGTGCTATATTGATGACCTCGTGGTGAAGAGCATGTCATACGAAGAGCATTTAAAGCATCTGAAGACTGTTTTTCAACGCCTTCGGCAATATAATTTGAAGATGAATCCCCTCAAATGCGCGTTCGGAGTCTCCTCGGGTAAATTCCTGGGATTCATCATCCGACACCGAGGTATCAAAATAGATCCATCTAAGATCAAGGCGATCATGGAAATGTCTCCGCCGAGAACCCTCAAACAGTTGCGGTCTCTCCAAGGGAAGCTCGCATACATCCGGCGGTTTATCGCCAATCTTTCAGGCAAGTGCTGTCCTTACAGCCACCTGATGAAGAAGGGAACTCCATTCGTTTGGGATCACAAATGCCAAGGCACACTAGACGAGATCAAGCAGTATCTGCAGAACCCTCCAGTGTTGGCTGTGCCGGTCAAGGGAAAGCCTCTTATTCTTTATACAACTGCCCTTGAAGGTTCATTGGGCGCATTATGGGCGCAAGAGAATGACCAGGGAAAAGAAAGGGCACTCTACTACTTAAGTCGAGTTCTGCTGGGGGCAGAAATCAATTACTCTCCCACTGAAAAACATTGCCTGGCGTTAATCTTTGCGATAACAAAACTCAGGCACTATGCATTGGCACATGAAGTCCGTCTCATATCAAGGGTGGATCCCCTAAAATATCTAATGTCAAAGGCCATATTGACAGGGAGACTCGCTAAATGGGCCCTGCTCCTGATGGAGTTTTCAATAACATATTAGCCTCTTAAGGCAGTGAAAGGTCAAGCCATCGCCGACTTCCTTGCTGAGCATCCAGTACCTGCCGGTTCTCCTCTGAACTGCGATTTGCCGGACGAACATGCATTTGATGCGATCGGCGGCGGTGATACCCGATGGGAACTCTATTTTGATGGAGCATCTTCCATGAAGAAGCGCAAACAATGTACCCCCATAATCAAATCGGGAGTAGGCCTCATCTTCGTAACTCCACAAGGAGGGATTATGCGCTTCGCCTTCTCCTTAACAGAGCCGAGGACGAATAACGAAGCCGAATACGAAGCTTTGATAGCGGGCCTTGAGATCGCCATTGACATGGGAATTGAAGACCTCCTTATATACGGGGACTCTCAACTGGTCGTTAGTCAAGTAAATGGTGACTACCAAACGTGCAAACCAGAGTTGGTGATGTACGGCGAAAAGGTGCAACAACTGTTGACCCAAATTCCCTCCTATACTTTGGAAAGCATACCACGCGCGGAAAATAGCAAAGCGGACGTGTTAGTTAAGCTCGCCAAAGAATTAGCTGACGAGAACCTCGATCACGTTAAAATCATGGTACAAAGCCGTCGAGTGCTCGCCCCAGCAGAAATATCTCCGGAATCATATGAAGAAAAGGGAGCGACTGAGCAGACGACCCTACAGATAAAAGACCGTGAGAAGGCTGAGGACTGGAGGGAAGTCTTCATAGACTACTTTAAGTCCCACCGAATGCCCGAAGAAGCGTCCTCAAGACATCAGCTCATGAAACGAGCTCTATCTTTCGCTTTCGTCAATGATACTCTGTATAAAAGGTCATTTGATTCTCTGTGGTTGAGATGTTTAGGACTTGACGAAGCAGAAAGAGTCGTTCAGGAAGTTCATGACGGAATCTGTGGTTCTCATCAAGCAAGCCCGAAGATGAAGTTAAAAATTAAACGGATGGGTTACTACTGGCCCACGATGATCCAGGACTGCCTCGAATATGCGAAGCAATGCCACTCATGCCAAATCCACGGGGATTTCATCCACCAGCATCCGAATCCACTACATCCGACGGTGGCTAGCTGGCCATTTGAAATGTGGGGGACTGACATAGTCGGCCCCATCGAACCAGCATCGTCCCGGGGACATCGTTTCATCCTGGCGACAACTGATTACTTCTCCAAATGGGCAGAAGCAGTACCGCTGAGGGAAGTGAAACGGGAGAATATCCTCCACTTCTTCAAGACGCACGTCATCTATCGGTTTGGAACTCCACGGCGGATTATCTCCGATAACGGGCCAGCCTACAGAAGCCATAAGATTAGCCGCTTCGCGCAGCAGTACAATATAGACTGGAGATATTCTTCAGTTTACAATCCACGAGCTAACGGTCTGGCCGAGGCCTTCAATAAGACCTTGACAAAGATCATAAAAAAGGCAGTGTCCCGAAATAAGAAAGACTGGCACGAGAGGCTGCTAGGGGCCCTTTGGGCCTATCAAACTACGTTTAAGACAGCCACGAACACAATGCCGTACGCGTTGGTATTTGGGACGGAAGCAGTGCTCCCCCTCG
This sequence comes from Agapanthus africanus, assembly GCA_030015575.1. Taxonomy (NCBI): domain Eukaryota; kingdom Viridiplantae; phylum Streptophyta; class Magnoliopsida; order Asparagales; family Amaryllidaceae; genus Agapanthus; species Agapanthus africanus. The sequence goes on from JASDDO010000001.1 coordinate 80,274,972, forward strand.
AGATAGAGTTACCCTCTCTACGAGTGGCAGTCCACTACGAGCTGACGGACGAAGAAAATGCTCACCTTCGGCTTGAGGAGCTTGATGCCCTCGATGAAACCCGGCTCATAGCGCAACAAAATCTGGAGGCTTACAAAGCAAAGATGACGCGCTCATATGAAAGATTGACCCGAATGAGGACATTCCGCCAAAGCGAACTTGTGCTAGTGGTCGAAAGGCCTATGATTCCCAATCGGGCCAAGCGGGGAAAATTCGAGCCGAACTATGAAGGCCCGTACATCATAGACAAGGTCTACCAGGGTGGAGCCTATCTACTCATAGATATGCACGGTGAAAGACCTTTTAGGCCAATAAACGGCCGCTTCCTCAAGAAATACTACGCTTAATGGGCCACAGCCTAGGTCAATGGTAGACGACGACGACTATGTCCGCTCGCTATCTTTCTAGGCTAAAGCTCTATAAGTAGTAGCCGGCCCTCCCTCAGTGACGGACCGAAATGTCCTTAAACTAACGACGGACCGAAACGTCCTTAAACTAATGACGGACCGAAACGTCCCTAAACTACTACCGCAGCATCCTTAGATTGACGAGATAAAAAAAAAGAAGAAAAAAATATATAAAAACGGTATGTCCATCAGCAAAATGAGCACGGATGAAAACCCGAAAGGGCTCCGTGAGTAAAAACAGCAAGGCCACCGGCGAGTGTTCGTGAAAACCCGAAAGGGCGCGACCTCGTAAAAAAAAATAATAAGAAAAGAATAAAAAAAAACGGTATGTTCATAAGCAAAAAAGGCACGGATGAAAACCCGAAAGGGCTCCGTGAGTAAAAACAGCAGGGCTACCGGCGAATGTTGTGAAAACCCGAAAGGGCGCAACCTCGTTAAAGGACACTTGCGGGATTCTCACGACCTTGCAAGGAGAAACCAACCGTGTGAGATCCTTACGACTCACAAGGGAGCAACACACTTAGGAGTTCTCACAATTCCTAAGGAGAAAATACACTTGTGAGATCCCCACGACTCGTGAGGAGAATTCTCTTACAGGACCCTCACGGCTCATAAGATTTGAAAGTCTTAAGTGTAAGGGTTCCTAGGCACACTAATGAAGTCTCACAAGTGATTAAACATGGCTAATTCAAATTTTACAAGTGCCTACAAACCCTAATACGGATCGTTAACTAGATATATAGGCGATGCAAGCATGTAAACGAATTAAATGCTAAAGGAAAGTGACTACAACCTTTGTAGATCCGGTCCACCACTTCCTAAGCTCCGCGATGATGTCTCTCCCCTGTCCAAATCGGATTCCGGACTCTAGCATCGGCTTCATCGAAGAAATGGGCGGGCTTGGTCGTCGGCTCGATGCCGAAGATGATCTACGTTGAGGCATCACAAGATCAAGCTCCAACTTCACCAAGCCATAAAAACTTGTGAAGGAAACACCCTATACTACTTGGCAAGAGGTAGAGGATGAAGAAATAGGAGGTGGGTTCACTTTAGAATTGGATTTCTCACTCATTTGCTCAAGTTGCCATTGATGCTATCAAGCTTTTTCTTCTTAAAGAAGAAGAAGAAGAAGAAGATAATATAATGATAAGTCCTTTTAAAATAAAAAACAATATGATACTTATCATAATCTTAACCTTAGTTAGGTGTAGAGAATAAACCATGGTTAGGGTTAATGGTTAGGTTTAGGAAAAGAACAAGAATGGTCAAGCTTTCAACACTTCATAAAGTTTCCACAAAACTACAAAATAAGCCACCATTATCTTTATCTTTTCTAAATGAAATAAATAAAATAAATAAATAGATAAATGAATAAGTAAATGAAATGAAACCCTAACCACTAACTAACCATGGTTTAATTCTTTACACAAACCCAAGCAAGAATGTATCATCAAACATGATACAATCAAGTGCACTAAAATATATCACATATACAATGTGCATTTCAAGTGAGTAAATCCATTTAAAGTGAACCAATACTAGTTAATGCAAAGTAATATATCAAATATATAATTATACATTAAATCATTAAATCAACACTTGATTTAACGATCCGGTCATATCGCATATAACCGACTAGTATCCTATGTATCGGCTTATCGAATTAATCCTTGATTCGACAACTAGGTTATATCGCATATAACCAATCGATACATTCATCGCGAGAATGGAATACGGTATCACATACACGAATTATTCTCGGTCCCGCACATATCTCATATTCGCTCCTATTTCGTTTCGCTTGAGCTAGGAAACCTCTGTGTAGGACTCTAAAGACTCGTCAATACGCCGGCAGCAGGTGATGATCATATCAAACACCCACAAGCCGCAAGCGGTCTGCTAAACGTAATGGCCACCCGGGTATTGAGCGATCAGAAGATCGACGAGCAAGCCCGCTCACACTCCTGTGAATCCAACCAGTAACACTTACCGTACAGTCCGGTCTGTTCGTCTGATATGTCGCATATCTCGCCTAGGGGTGGTAAACGTCAGACCCCAGTAGCTCGATAAGTCATGCCGACGTGAAGTCCATGACATGTGTGAAACTACTGATAACACTTACCAGTAGGTCACTGCAACCCTGGCCAGGGATTTCCTGTTATGGCCAGTCGAGCATAGCGCAACATCAACCCCCAGTACCGGGAGAGACGAATCCCCTCCTATCACTCATTGCCTCCATGTGAATCGGGACTGTACCCAAAAACCACCTGTTTGCACGACTCAGTAGAGCCGTGGTAGGGTGGAAATCAAAGCACAGTGGGAGACACACAAGACTCTATGACGATCTCGGGTCAACAGACTAAGCTGTACCAGTGTCACCAGAGAACTGCCATCTGACGTGAGGTATAATACCATCTGGGAGTTCTCGGCGAGTCCGTTCAGTGTACCCAGTCTCCACTGAGCACCCGTATACCATCTCTGATGTCAAACACCAATGGATATGGGATCATCCATCGCCCATCGCATGGGTCGAGAAGATATACGCTAGTCTACTCTGGAATATCGATGCCCCGTCTCGATATTCCCTCGACTAGGAACATTGAAGGATGTACTCATGGACTATCCAGGCCCCACTAGTATGATCTGCATCACAGTCCTGGAAGTTGAGTACACATCCTAAGGGCTTTATCAACATGTAACAGAGAGACAGAAAGTATACACGTTAAGATAAAGAGCAACCAGATAGCGTACTATCATGTCGAGCAAGAAAGTCCTACCTATATATGTCCCAGCATCCACTACATTATACATCCAATGTACAGTAATGGCCTCTAGGGCATACATATAACTAACAATCTCCTACTTGCACTAGGGCCATCTGTAGCAGTAGTTGTAGTATCTAATACTCAACCATCCCCTAAAAGTCTCTCTTTGGGAAAATGCCTTCGTGAGTGGATCCGCCGTGTTGTCCTCTGAGTCTACTCTCCAAACCTCGATCACCCTGGAGATCAACTATCTCCATGATCAGGTGATACTGCCTCAGAATATGTCTGGGTCACTGATGGGATCGGGGTTCTTTGGCCAAAGCCACACTTCCATTGTCATACAATAATAGAAACCTAGTTCATCTTATGAACCAATATACACCCAAACTACCTCTTTGGTAGTATCCTTAATAGCGATGTTACCAGCCTTTATCGTCTAGTTTGCCACGGTATCTAGCTTGGAACTCTTCCAACATACCGTTCCTCCACTGAGGATAAAGACAATTCCTATGACTGACATTCAGTCGTCCTTATCACCCTGGAACACTTCCAGTGATTCTCCCCAGGATCGATTGATACCATCTCACTACATCTAGTGAGAATCCTAGCATCCAATTACATCTATCTCATAGATGAAAACTCAGGATTTAGGAGGTATCACTTTGATCCTATTGGAGAATCCTTGTGATAAGCGAAGATTGATCGTGCGTAGCATAGGAAACCCTTTTCCTATCAAGAGTATGTCGTCTACGTACAATACGAGGATGACCACCTCACTCTCTACTACCGTTTTGTATATACAAGGTTCATCTACCATTTTGATGAAGTCAAACACTTTGACTACCACATCAAAACAGACGTTCCAACTCCGCGATGCCTGCTTTATTCTATAAAGCAACTTGCACACGTTTCCGCTGCTCCCACTGTTCACGAAGCCCTCTGGCTGTGTTCTTATAGACGTTCTCTTCTAAATCATTATTTAGAAAAGCAGTCATGGCACCCAACCACCAGATATCGTAGTCATGGTATGTAGCAATGGCAAGTAGGATCTGGATGGACTTAAGCATAGTCCCTAGAAAAAGTTTCATCATTATCCATGCCTGGTCAATGACGAAAAACTTTAACAAGTCTAGCTTTGAAAGTCTCAACTTTTCCATCTACACCAAGTAATCTTCTCAAGATATACTTGCTCCTGATGGGGATTTAACCCTTCAGATATAGCAGCTAAAGTCCATACTTTGCTGGTGTACATGGATTCCATCTCAGATCGCTAAGCATCCAGCCATTCTTACAGAGTCCCTACTCTCGATGGCCTGCTCGAAACTGGTTGGGTCATCATTTCATGATGCAATCCTTGCTCCCACTGTCATCGAGAAACCGAAGTATCTCTCAAGCGGATGAGGAACCCTGCTAGTTCGGCGGAGAGGCTGAGGTTCGTCGGGAACTATAGAATCCTTTGGTCCAGTCAAATCAGTTGCAGTTTTGTATAGCTGGAACTTTTCCATTTCTACAGAACTGACCTTGCCTCGATTTTGTCCGGATTTTGCTTTTGACATAGGCCGGACAATCCCAAATCTTAACTTATTTAAGAGATAGGCTCTTCCCATACCATATCTTATATGGAGTGGTAGGCACTGATTTGATTCGAACCCTATTCAATAGGTATGCAACTTCATAAGTGCATAACTCCCTAAAAGGAAATAGGAAACTCAGCAGTACTCATCATGGAGCACACCATATCTAATATTGTGCGATTGCTCCACCTCGATACACCGTTGTGCTGTGGTGTATTCAGAGGAGTAACACTGAGAGAGAATCTCATTCTCCTTTAGAATAGTCCAGGAATGCCATGCACAAGTATTCTCCTCCCTGATCTTATCATAGGACATAATACTTATGCCCGGTTTTTGGTTCTCTACTTCTAACTTATATTCTGTGAATATCTCAAAAGGTTCGGACTTGTGTTTCAACAGGAACATATGTCTGAATCTTGAGAGATTATCAGAGAACGTAATGAAGTACAAAGAACCGGTCTTGGCATGTGTAGACAGGGGACCTACATACATCAATATGTATCATCCCAAGAGTTCATTAACTCTTTCTCTGTTTCCAGTAAACGGAGCTATGGTCATCTTATCTTTGTGACATGACTGGCGAGTTTCACAAGATGTAAATTCAAACTAATTTAAATATGCATCTTTATGTAACTCTAGCTAGTCGGGTCACATTGATCTGACCTAGTCTACAATGCCTCAAGAAGGAATCGTTCAATTCTGAACTCTTCCTCTTGTGTGTGTTCCGTATACTAAGAACTGTAGTTTGATTTAGAACGTCAATGCTTTTAGATAACGTGCCTGAACCGATCAACTTTTGATATAGGAAATGTTCAAAACATTATCCAACAATACAAAATTTTATCATTTCTTTACTCATAAAGAGACTGATATGATTTTGTATATCAGGTTCGGTATCTAATAGCATTTGTTCAGAATCAATGTATCAGTAATACAGGGTGACAGCGACCAACAGACTTGGCTGCAACACTTGCCCTGTTTTCTGTCTCATGAAACTTATCACCCGTTCTCAGTTTTTCTACCCTTTTGTAGCCCTATGTAACAGATTACATATCTGGGATCCTGATCCGGTATCAAATACCCAGGATGCAGAGGATACTGAGAAAACAGTTCTTTGTAACGAACACACCCGAAGGAGATGCATCATATGCACTTTCTTCGTTTGGGCGGCAAAGGAATTCTGGTATTCCCCAATTTCCTGCTCGGTCTTATAACTATTATAAGATGGAGCGGGACCAACGTTCCCCAGCTCAGTATAATAAGCGGGTTCGGTCAAAACATCCATATTATTATCTTGATTAAGGAGTGATATGGTCGCTACCTGGAGAGAGAGAAGAAAACACTCTGCGTGCGCTCTTGCAAGATCAGATTGGTTATATATTTTATCTAATCAGGATGGCTCCCACTTGTAGGGTGTTTTTCGTCACCCCATTGAGATGGGAATACGCGCACGCGTCTCAGGCGTACTACAGATTCCCCCTGCCTAGGGTAGGCCGGGGTTTAATGATTGTGGGGATCCGAATCTCCGGCAGCCGCGGACTAAGCTGCCGTTAATTACCCCTCGCCTTTGGGGCGAGGGAACCTCCGATTAACGGGTTAAACTGGTCATGCGAACTCAATGTGCAGTGTACGTGTGTTTTGTTTTGAAAGGGGGTTTTGGATATATCGGGAGCCACGCAGAGTTTTTACGGGGGTCCCGCTACCCGGATAGCGGGCTGGGGGTCAAGGGGGCTAGCAGCCCCCTTGCGGGGTTCGGGGCAGCGCCTCGGCCCGAAATTTTTTTGGAGGGGGAGAATGTTGCGGAGTATGTGTATGTGTACATTTGTATACAAATGTATATATATACATATATATATAAATAAAGGGGAAAAGGCATCCAAAGGATGCGTGGGGCAGCACCTTGGGCGCTGTGCGCGTAGGTGCTGTGCGCTCAGGCGCAAGCGCGCCACGTGTCGGCACGTGGGCGCTTTGCGCATGAGCGCTGCGCGCAGGTGCGCAAGCGCGCGCGCGCCACGTGTCGGCACGCGGGCGCTTTGCGCAGGTGCGCAAGCGCGCAGGTGCGCAAGCGCGCGCGCGCCACGTGTCGGCACGCGGGCGCTTTGCGCACTTGCACAAGCGCGCAGGTGCGCAAGCGCGCGCGCCACGTGTCGGCACGCGGGCGCTTTGCGCACTTGCGCTGCGTGCTGGAGAGGACAAGAGGCTTTTAGCCCGAAAAAAGATTTCTCAAAGAGAAATCAGAGAGGAGTCGGGCTCCTGAATGTGTTCTGGGTTTAATGGAAGTGCTTCTTCTTCTTCCTCCTGTTGCTTGCTGGATCTTGAAGATCAAGAGATGTGAAATCTTAAAATCTCTCCTTTTTAAGATCTGATGACAGATCCAAGTTCCCCTTTGTGGGTTTTGTGGTGAAAAACTAATTTGTTTTATAAAAAGAAGAGTAAAACTCTTGATTTAATTCAAGAGAAAGAAGAAGGTTTTGGAACCTTGAAGAAGAAGAATAGATCTCAGATCTGGAAACTTTTTTAGAGAGAGAAAAAATTGTTTAGATATTTTCATTATCTTTGCCTTTATAGGCCATACATTTTACACATAGCCCCTTGGGCTTCACAAAATGGCATTTTAGCCATCCCATGGCTCATGTGCCATTTCATTTTGCACATAAGCCATGGGCTTACAAAAATTTGGTTTTATACCTATTTTGCATACATTCATGCACAAAAATTACATAAAAATTATTTGTTACATGATTTTTGTTGTTGGCATGGGGAGGCTGGCCGCGAGCTCGACTTGGGCATGGGCCCGCTTGACCTGGGCTTGGGCCCACCTAGCTTGGGGTTGACCTTGACTTTGACTCGGTCAACCGGGGTGTAAATTTTTACCCAACAAATTGCCCCCCATCAATAAATGCACACAGCATATGTGAGTCGTGTGCATGAAATTGATGGATCTTCCTTTGCATGGAGGCGACTTGCTTTGGTTCCCACTTTTTGGGATGCACTACCCTTTTTACGACATGGACGGTCGGCACTTAACGCGTCTCCGAGACGGAGTGTCTGTGGTAGACATTTCCCTGGCCCGGAGCGATCTGGTTCCTGCTTTGTAGGAAGCCTGCACTGCCTTTTTTTTTTTTTGCGACATGGACGGTCGACGCCCTGATCCGGAGCGATTTGGTAGACGTGTCCCCAGCACGGAGTGTCGCTGTTGGACGTTTCCTTGATGTGGAGTGTCTGTATTGGACGTTTCCCCGATGCAAAGTGTCGCTGGTTGACGTGTCCCCGTGACGGAGTGTCGCTGATCGACTTTTCCCCGGCGGGGAGTGTCGGGTTGACTTTTCCCCGGCACGGAGTGTCGCTGATCGACTTTTCCCCGGCGCGGAGTGTCGGGTTGACTTTTCCCCGGCACGGAGTGTCGCTGATGGACTTTTCCCCGGCGCGGAGTGTCGGGTTGACTTTTCCCCGGCACGGAGTGTCGCTGATCGAGTTTTCCCCGGCGCGGAGTGTCGTGGGTTGACTTTTCCCCGGCACGGAGTGTCGCTGATCGACTTTTCCCCGGCGCGGAGTGTCGGGTTGACTTTTCCCCGGCACAGAGTGTCGGGTTGACTTTTTCCCGGCACGGAGTGTCGCTGATGGACTTTTCCCCGGCGCGGAGTGTCGGGTTGACTTTTCCCCGGCACGGAGTGTCGCTGATGGACTTTTCCCCGGCGCGGAGTGTCGTGGGTTGACTTTTCCCCGGCACGGAGTGTCGCTGATGGACTTTTCCCCGGCGCGGAGTGTCGGGTTGACTTTTCCCCGGCACGGAGTGTCGCTGATGGACTTTTCCCCGGCGCGGAGTGTCGGTTTGACTTTTCCCCGGCACGGAGTGTCGCTGATGGACTTTTCCCCGGCGCGGAGTGTCGAGTTGACTTTTCCCCGGCACGGAGTGTCGCTGATGGACTTTTCCCCGGCGTGAAGTGTCGGTGGTTGACTTTTCCCCGGCACGGAGTGTCGCTGATGAACTTTTCCCCGGCGCGGAGTGTCGAGTTGACTTTTCCCCGGCACGGAGTGTCGCTGATGGACTTTTCCCCGGCGCGGAGTGTCGGTGGTTGACTTTTCCCCGGCACGGAGTGTCGCTGATGGACTTTTCCCCGGCGCGGAGTGTCGGGTTGACTTTTCCCTGGCACGGAGTGTCGCTGATCGACTTTTCCCCGGCGTGGAGTGTCGGGTTGACTTTTCCCCGGCACGGAGTGTCGCTGATGGACTTTTCCCCGGCGCGGAGTGTCGGGTTGACTTTTCCCCGGCACGGAGTGTCGCTGATGGACTTTTCCCCGGCGCGAAGTGTCGTGGGTTGACTTTTCCCCGGCACGGAGTGTCGCTGATCGACTTTTCCCCGGCGCGGAGTGTCGGGTTGACTTTTCCCCGGCACGGAGTGTCACTGATCGACTTTTCCCCGGCGCGGAGTGTCGGGTTGACTTTTCCCCGGCACGGAGTGTCGCTGATGGACTTTTCCCCGGCGCGAAGTGTCGGGTTGTTGACTTTATTCCGAGACGAAGCATAATTTCGACAGGGAAGGCAGGTACACCGAGGCGAAGCATCATTTCGACACGGGGTGCATTCTGAGACGAAGCATAATTCTGACGCAGAGCTTGCTGGTTGATTTGATTCCGAGGCGGAGTATAATTCCGGCAAGGAGGTCGTTATCCCGAGGCGAAGCATGATTTCGACACGAAGTAAATTCTGGGACGAAGCATGATTCCGCCGCAGAGGCTGTTGGTTTGATTTGATTGACTTGAGTCGACCTCAGCATCGCTATACTGGAATATGGTACCAGGAGCGAATCATCATTTATCATGAGAAGGTTTGGGGATTTTGGTTTTGGTTTGGCATCTGCATTGCTGCACTGGAATAATGCCAGGAGCAACTCATCATTTGCCCCGGGAGGATTTGGGAATTGGTTTTTGTTTGGCATCAGTATCGCTACACTGGAATATGGTACCAGGAGCGAATCATCATTTGCAATGAGTGGATTTGAGGATTTCGGTTTTGTTTTGGCATCTGCATTGCTGCACTGGAATAATGCCAGGAGCAACTCATCATGTGCCCCGGGAGGATTTGGGAATTGGTGGCTTACGAGACAGGTTTAGATCCCTGTCGCCTAAGGCTTTTCAATTTTATGGACCGTGAGGGTCCCATAAAATCATTTTCTCCCTACGAGTCGAAAGGATCTCGTAGGTGTATTTTCTCCTTAGGAGTCGTGGGGACTCCTAAGTGTATTGCTCCTTTGTGAGTCGTAAAGATCTCACGCGAGAATTTTCTCCTCACAAAGTCGAGAGGACTTTGCGAGTGCATTTCATTTCTTCCTTTTTTTTTACGAGTTTGCGCCCTTTCGGGTTTTCACAAACTCGCCGGCAGTCCTGCTGTTTTTACTCACGGAGCCCTTTCGGGTTTTCATCCGTGCCCATTTTGCTTGTGGACATACCATTTTATTTATTTTATTTTTATTTTATTTTTCATTTTTTTTCATTCATTTTTTTTTTTTGGATTTTGAATGCGGTCTCACCAGTAGGACTCAGGAGAGATTGAGATTGTTTTACGCCCGTGGATTGTATACGGTTTTGCAGGATGTATGATCCAGACCGTAGGGCCAGAAATATTTCAGGACTTTGTTGGCGTCTGCATCGCTGCACTGGAATATGGTACCAGGAGCGACTCATCATTCGCCGTTGGTATGAGATTTGGAATTTGGTTGGCGTCTGCATCGCTACACTGGAATATGGTACCAGGAGCGACTCATCATTCGCCGTTGGGGATTGGGATTTGGAATTTGGTTGGCATCTGCATCGCTGCACTGGAATATGGTACCAGGAGCGACTCATCATTCGCCACTTGGGGATTGGGATTTGGAATTTGGTTGGCGTCTCTATCGCTGCACTGGAATATGGTACCAGGAGCGACTCATCATTCGCCACTTGGGGATTGGGATTTGGAATTTGGTTGGCGTCTGCATCGCTGCACTGGAATATGGTACCAGGAGCGACTCATCATTCGCCACTTGGGGATTGGGGAGCGATGGCTTAGGAGACAGGTTTAGATCCCTATCACCTAAGACTTTTCAATTTTATGGGCCGTGAGGGTCCCATAAAAGCATTTTCTCCCTACGAGTCGTAAGGATCCCGCAGGTGTATTTTCTCCTTAAGAGTCGTGAGGACTCCTAAGTGTGTTTTTCCTTGGTGAGTCGTAAGGATCTCACGAAGGTTTGTTCTCCTCATGCATCGTGAGGATACATGAGTGGGTCTTTCCAATGAAACATAATTCCAAAGGCGGAGACCAGCCGCGTAACTGGTGGTTGCGGTGGGGCATGGGTATGCTGAGAATTATTTGAGCCCGTGGATTGTATACGGTGGTCAATTTGGGGACTGGCCGTAGGGCTGGGAGAATTTTGGAAATTTGAATTTTTGTTGGCGTCTGCATCGCTGCACTGGAATATGGTACCAGGAGCGACTCATCATTCGCCGCCTTTTTTTTTTTTTTTTTGCCGCGATTGCTCTATCATTTCAGCTTTTCTTATCGCGAATGTCGCGATTGCCCTATCATTTCGGCTATTTATTCGCGGTTGCCCCATCATTTCGGCTTTATTTTCGTTTTCAGTTTTACTCGCTGATTTTTATTGCGAGTTGCCCCATCATTTCGGCTTTTCTTTATTTTTCTTTTTATTTACACACATTTTTTTTTGTTTATTTACATATATATATGTATACATATATTTTTACATTCCCAGTTTAACGACTTAGAGGTCGATTGTTCCCAGTTTAATGACGTGGTGGTCCTTTTTGCTTATCCCAGCTCCTTGAACTTTGATCTTGGCGGAGCTGTGTTGATGACCTAGCTCCGTGGCTTGCCGATACATCCGAGGATTGTGAGGTTTTTCCAAGATTATATTGGTCCTCTGCCCAATCTTTGAAAATATAGCAGTCTTCGATGGTATGACCCACCACTCTATGATATGGGCAGTATATGGGATTGCCGGTCATGTTCATTTCCTGTGGCCTCTTTGGAACAGGCAGTTGTAGGCCATTGTTCAAGGCGTCCACGAATATTTTGCGGACTTCATCCCTCCTGAAGGAGTATACCTTCTTCTTTCTCTCCATTGGAGTAGGTGCCTTTGCTGATGCTGGTCCTCGAGGCACATGTCTGGGAGGATTAGGTTCCCGAAAGGCTTCGGTCTCTATTTGCATGAAATCGGCGATCGTAGCTTGACTGTTTGCTAACACGCCTTTAGACAGTTCTATCTCTCCCATCCTGTATCGCCTTTCGACCCAATCTTTGAAGACGAAGCAGTCCTCAATGGCATGACCTATCACCCTGTGATAGGGGCAATATTCTGGGTCGTCGGTCATATTCGCTTCTTGCGGTCTCTTTGATTCCGGCAGTTGTAGACCGTTCTTCAGGGCGTCCTTGAATATCTTGTGGACCTTTTCCCTTTTGAAGGAATAGACCTTTTCCAGCTTCTCTTTCAGAGGCGATTCCCCCCCGGCGTATGTATCGGAAGGACTGGAGGCTGATTGCGGCCGTTTTTCGTGAAGGCGCTCCGCTTTTAGGTTGGAAGGGATATCGGTTGGCTGCCCCCGGGTATCAATCCCTGGCTCATGAGCCAAAATTTGACTCTGTTGTAATTGCAATCGGGCGACTTGGGTCGCGAGATCTGCCACGACGTTTGCCAGCTCGTCGACTTTGGAACAGACCTCGGCCATCTTCTCATCCCTGTCCTGAAATTGCCTTTGAAGCCATTGGAATAATGCTTGTTCTGTAGTTCCGGCTATGACAACCGGATAATCTTTATTGCCCGAGCTCAATTCTGTAGGAACCACGGGCTCCTCTGGCTTATCGGCCTGAGCGGGCTCTTCATCATTTAGATCGAGCCGATGCTGGGTAGCGTCAACCGTATCATCGCCATGGCTATGAAGAAGAAGAGGGTTCGTTTCTTCACGTCCAGCCATGTAGACAGTGTGGATAACACATTCAGCCGTTCTTTCACCACTGGCAGCTGGTTTCGCGGAGCGGTCCGGGCTTTGGAAATTCATAAATTTTAACATGGCCAGAGCCCTAGCCCTTTTGTTGGCTCTATATCTGAGCCGCTTCTGCCTCAGCTTCTCGATTTTGAAGGCTTGGCGGGCATCCGCCATCCGGGAAGCCATTGTGAGTTGCTCAGTGGGGAGCTTAGAGAGGACACCCGATCGAGCATTTGTCAGGGGCGCCGCTGGAGCTTGCTCGGGACGCGTTGTAGCTTTGTTGGTGTTGATGGCCTTGCCCCCAGCTGGGGCCATGGAGAGTCGTTCGGAAACGGACTTGCGCTTGGGCTGAGGTGCCCTCGCGACCACCACATTTGGTCTCCTGCCTTTCGAGACCGGTTTGTCTGTCACCGGGGCTTGAGGAGCCGGGATGGTGCCAACAGGCATGAACATAATAGAGACGAATGGTAGCAGCGGCTCCTCCCATTGTCGCCCGAGACTGGCCGGGAGGACCGTCCTGGAGTCTATTTTCATTGTGTAGGAGACGGGAGCTGAGTTCATCTTCGGAGACATTGTTGAAAAGTGATTGCTTGAAGACCAGCATGAAAGAGCATTATTTTAGTATAAATACAGATATGTACATTGATTGAGTTCGCATGAATGCTTAACCCGAAATATGGGAGGAGAGATGGTCCCACCGGGCGTGCCAGAATCTGTAGGGTGTTTTTCGTCACCCCATTGAGATGGGAATACGCGCACGCGTCTCAGGCGTACTACAGATTCCCCCTGCCTAGGGTAGGCCGGGGTTTAATGATTGTGGGGATCCGAATCTCCGGCAGCCGCGGACTAAGCTGCCGTTAATTACCCCTCACCTTTGGGGCGAGGGAACCTCCGATTAACGGGTTAAACTGGTCATGCGAACTCAATGTGCAGTGTACGTGTGTTTTGTTTTGAAAGGGGGTTTTGGATATATCGGGAGCCACGCAGAGTTTTTACGGGGGTCCCGCTACCCGGATAGCGGGCTGGGGGTCAAGGGGGCTAGCAGCCCCCTTGCGGGGTTCGGGGCAGCGCCCCGGCCCGAAATTTTTTTGGAGGGGGAGAATGTTGCGGAGTATGTGTATGTGTACATTTGTATACAAATGTATATATATACATATATATATAAATAAAGGGGAAAAGGCATCCAAAGGATGCGTGGGGCAGCACCTTGGGCGCTGTGCGCGTAGGTGCTGTGCGCTCAGGCGCAAGCGCGCCACGTGTCGGCACGTGGGCGCTTTGCGCATGAGCGCTGCGCGCAGGTGCGCAAGCGCGCGCGCGCCACGTGTCGGCACGCGGGCGCTTTGCGAACTTGCGCAAGCGCGCAGGTGCGCAAGCGCGCGCGCCACGTGTCGGCACGCGGGCGCTTTGCGCACTTGCGCAAGCGCGCAGGTGCGCAAGCGCACGCCACGTGTCGGCACGCGGGCGCTTTGCGCACTTGCGCTGCGCGCTGGAGAGGACAAGAGGCTTTTAGCCCGAAAAAAGATTTCTCAAAGAGAAATCAGAGAGGAGTCGGGCTCCTGAATGTGTTCTGGGTTTAATGGAAGTGGTTCTTCTTCTTCCTCCTGTTGCTTGCTGGATCTTGAAGATCAAGAGATGTGAAATCTTAAAATCTCTCCTTTTTAAGATCTGATGACAGATCCAAGTTCCCCTTTGTGGGTTTTATGGTGAAAAACTAATTTGTTTTATAAAAAGAAGAGTAAAACTCTTGATTTAATTCAAGAGAAAGAAGAAGGTTTTGGAACCTTGAAGAAGAAGAATAGATCTCAGATCTGGAAACTTTTTTAGAGAGAGAAAAAGTAGTTTAGATATTTTCATTATCTTTGCCTTTATAGGCCATACATTTTACACATAGCCCCTTGGGCTTCACAAAATGGCATTTTAGCCATCCCATGGCTCATGTGCCATTTCATTTTGCACATAAGCCATGGGCTTACAAAAATTTGGTTTTATACCTATTTTGCATACATTCATGCACAAAAATTACATAAAAATTATTTGTTACATGATTTTTATTGTTGGCATGGGGAGGCTGGCCGCGAGCTCGACTTGGGCATGGGCCCGCTTGACCTGGGCTTAGGCCCACCTAGCTTGGGGTTGACCTTGACTTTGACTCGGTCAACCGGGGTGTAAATTTTTACCCCAACACCACTGTTTTTATCAAATCTTCCTTCAAACCTTAAAGGAAAGACTAGCCGGGATTAATTACACTCTACAAGTTCGCCAATCTTTCAGCCAGGCCAGTGTCGGTACTTTGAGGGAGGTTTCCCGTGCTTTCGCACGGACCTAATTACAGTAAACCTCGTTTTCCCAGAGGCGTAACCCCTTTGACACCTTTCTAGACACCTACTTGATCGGCTAATTGCAAAGTGCAAAACTCTCCCAGGAGTAACAATTACTCGCAGTGGGTATCGGGATCCAACTATCACATAGAAGGTATGCAATCTCATTGCAAATTTCAACACTTGAAACTCCCGATAATCGTTTTTACCCCTAGCACCTATGACCTTGGCTAAGGTCAACAAATCATAGGTACTAGTCAAGTTCTACCCGTCATTTCGTGATTAATTAGACCCACCCATATGACCCTTGGCTAAGGTCAACAAAGCCACATGACTGTCCTAACTAATCGCATCATTTGCTGTGTAGGAAGACATCACTTAGCTACCGCACACTACGCCTCGGCTATGGTCGACAAACGTAGCACGAATACTAAGTACTCTACTTCCTAAAATGACGGAGGGTTGCGAATGGTTTTTTAAGAAAACCTTTAACGCTTTGAACTTGATCTCGTTGTGGAATCAAATGGTTTTTAAATGGAATGTTTTTGAGGCTTTTCTAGTTTTGCTAAAGGGGTCACTCCCGATGAGGGGATCGTCGACCCTTTCCTCGTCGAATGAGGTGCGGGATATATCATATATATCACTGTGCAAAGCAGAAACTATAGAAGCAATCAAAAACAAACCGAGTGTGTAGCATCTTCCAGTTATTGCTAAAGGAGTCACTCCCGATGAAGGGATCTCGGTCCTTTCCTCATCGAATAAGGTGCAGGATGTTCTACAAGGAACACCGCGATGCAAAGCAAGAACTGTAGCTACCTGTTTTTATTTTGAAATTCGATTCCACAACATCAATTAGGTTTATTTTCTTTCATTAATCTCATTAATGAATATCCCATCATTTAAGTCCACCTAAACATCACAGATAAATATAACGTACGCTTATGCCATCCGCATTCGCCTCGATGTCCCGTCTGCACCGTTAGGTTAGGTGACTAACGCCAGAGCGAGGCAGGGCTAGTACGGGTGTAAAAACATAAGCAACGTCTATATAATATATCATATATACTATATACTATATCTATCACAGAACATCACATGATCACATCACAGATAACGCAGCAGAAAATATCATATGAAATATTGGATATACTAGGACGTCCGTGCTTTCAATACGAGCCAGTATAAAACACGGATTCCACGGTCGTGATGAATAGCCAATCCCACACCCCTAGACCCCTACGAGAGCGGCAAGCAACCCTACCAATTCTAGGGTTAGGAGACCCGAACTCGACTCCTCGAGTTGGTCTCCCACTGGACCCTAGAACCCGGTTACTAGTGCCCTCCTCCTTGGGTCTATCCTAGTGCGGAAAAGTAAATAATATACAAATGGTGACAACATCCGCAACCTGGAAGTGCCCCAATAAAAGAATATTACATACAAGTTTTTACATGAATGAAAATGAAAAAACACTCATCTCACATAAAAACCCCCGGCTATTCAAACACGACGATCCAATATAACATATCCAGCAACACATAACATCACATGTCATCAACGTAAGTAAATATGCCCATCCCAATTGTCATTGACATATAGCAACGAAAACGGCAATAACACATATTACACTTACGGTCACAGAAAAGAAAGTGTAAAACTACAACAGTTGGAATCCGCAACCTACATAGACATCGCATGCCTAACAATTATAAACCCCGCATTTTAGTCTCATTATCGAAAACGCTTTTCAATATCGAGTCGGGCAATTTAACAAAATTCCCGACATCCTGATCGAATGCTCGTCGCAAACTTCAGTAGACGGCCGCACCCCCGATACCGTCGACGAAGTGCACCAAGGCGGAACACCGCTACCGCAAGCACCCGAACGGATGCTTTCGGCGACAGGGTTCTCCTACAGTCACTTGGTCGGGGTTAAGGGATGTAGCTGTCTAATAAGTTTACCCGGCGAGTATCCGCGTACGCTACGTGATTGCGACGGACTTTTGATCACATCAAAATTCCGTGGCAACCGATCAAGTGAGACTAAAGTGCTTGATTTATAACATTCATTCAGTTATCTCATAACTACTTGTGAATTCCAATTATTGTATCACATTCCAGATAAATAGAAAATGTTAAACTTTCCGATCGAACATTCAAACACCCAAGTTTTCCGAAACAGATCAACACATGAAATAAGTTTAAAAACATTCACTTCGTGCCTCGGTACCAACGGTCCAGCCGTAGAAGGGTCAAGCCAACGCCTCACATGTGGCACGCCGTACTGCCCCAAACCCTAAGGTTCAAAGGGCAGTTCAAGACGGTCACATAATCGAGTTAAGGTTTGTTGTCTTCTAGAGGGACCATCGCTTTACTTGCACTACTTAGAACGTCTTTAAACCATGGAAAAATCCAACACTTGGAAATTTCCCGGTAGGGGAAAAAGTGGGTATTTATATCCGGTCGAACTTTTTAACAGTTTCTAAAATATCCGGAAAAACATAAACGAAGATAAATTATCCGATCAAATTAACGAATCCCCAATAAAACCCTAGAAAACTCAACAATTGAGTGGAATTAAAAAATTTACATAAAAAATTGCCAAGAACGGACCTAAGAATAAATATATGAAATTTGAGGGACTAAGTCCAAATTTGGGCCGCGGAAGAGCCGCCAAACCCCTGGTTTGGCCGCTGTTCCGCGGTCTAATTATGGAATTAGGGGCCCAAACTTCACTGTAATTCTTAGTTTTTCCTGCTTACTTTTCTGCATATTTTTAATTCACAAAATTCAACAGTTTTGAAAAATGTACAGAGAGCGATTTTGCAATGGGGTTTCGGTTCGATCGGATTTCTAACTCCGTCTACGCATCGCCTAAGGCTCTAGCTAGTCTCTGATACCACTGTAAGGGTTCCTAGGCACACTAATGAAGTCTCACAAGTGATTAAATATGGCTAATTCAAATTTTACAAGTGCCTACAAACCCTAATACGGATCGTTAACTAGATATATAGGCGATGCAAGCATGTAAACGAATTAAATGCTAAAGGAAAGTGACTACAACCTTTGTAGATCCGGACCACCACTTCCTAAGCTCCGCAATGATGTCCCTCCGCTGTCCAAATCGGATTCCGGACTCTAGCATCGGCTTCATCGAAGAAATGGGCGGGCTTGGTCGTCGGCTCGATGCCGAAGATGATCTACGTCGAGGCATCACAAGATCAAGCTCCAACTTCACCAAGCCATAAAAACTTATGAAGGAAACACCCTATACTACTTGGCAAGAGGTAGAGGATGAAGAAATAGGAGGTGGGTTCACTTTAGAATTGGATTTCTCACTCATTTGCTCAAGTTGCCATTGATGCTATCAAGCTTTTTCTTCTTGAAGAAGAAGAAGAAGAAGAAGATAATATAATGATAAGTCTTTTTAAAATAAAAAACAATATGATACTTATCATAATCTTAACCTTAGTTAGGTGTAGAGAATAAACCATGGTTAGGGTTAATGGTTAGGTTTAGGAAAAGAACAAGAATGGTCAAGCTTTCAACACTTCATGAAGTTTCCACAAAACTACAAAATAAGCCACCATTCTCTTTATCTTTTCTAAATGAAATAAATAAAATAAATAAATAGATAAATGAATAAGTAAATGAAATGAAACCCTAACCACTAATTAACCATGGTTTAATTCTTTACACAAACCCAAGCAAGAATGTATCATCAAACATGATACAATCAAGTGCACTAAAATATATCACATATACAATGTGCATTTCAAGTGAGTAAATCCATTTAAAGTGAACCAATACTAGTTAATGCAAAGTAATATATCAAATATATAATTATACATTAAATCATTAAATCAACACTTGATTTAACGATCCGGTCATATCGCATATAACCGACTAGTATCATATGTATCGGCTTATCGAATCAATCCTTGATTCGACAACTAGGTTATATCGCATATAACCAATCGATACATTCATCGCGAGAATGGAATACGGTATCACATACACGAATTATTCTCGGTCTCGCACATATCTCATATGCGCTCCTATTTCGTTTCGCTTGAGTCAGGAAACCTCTGTGTAGGACTCTAAAGACTCGTCAATACGCCGGCAGCAGGTGATGATCATATCAAACACCCACAAGCCACAAGCGGTCTGCTAAACGTAACGGCCACCCGGGTATTGAGCGATCAGAAGATCGACGAGCAAGCCCGCTCACACTCCTGTGAATCCAACTAGTAACACTTACCGTACAGTCCGGTCTGTTCGTCTGATATGTCGCATATCTCGTCTAGGGGTGGTAAACGTCAGACCCCAGTAGCTCGATAAGTCATGCCGACGTGAAGTCCATAACATGTGTGAAACTACTGATAACACTTACCAGTAGGTCACTGCAACCCTGGCCAGGGATTTCCTGTTATGGCCAGTCGAGCATAGCGCAACATCAACCCCCAATACCGGGAGAGACGAATCCCCTCCTATCACTCATTGCCTCCATGTGAATCGGGACTGTACCCAAAAACCACCTGTTTGCACGACTCAGTAGAGCCGTGGTAGGGTGGAAATCAAAGCACAGTGGGAGACACACAAGACTCTATGACGATCTCGGGTCAACAGACTAAGCTGTACCAGTGTCACCAGAGAACTGCCATCTGACGTGAGGTATAATACCATCTGGGAGTTCTCGGCGAGTCCGTTCAGTGTACCCAGTCTCCACTGAGCACCCGTATACCATCTCTGATGTCAAACACCAATGGATATGGGATCATCCATCGTCCATCGCATGGGTCGAGAAGATATACGCTAGTCTACTCTGGAATATCGATGCCCCGTCTCGATATTCCCTCGATTAGGAACATTGAAGGATGTACTCATGGACTATCCAGGCCCCACTAGTATGATCTGCATCACAGTCTTGGAAGTTGAGTACACATCCTAAGGGCTTTATCAACATGTAACAGAGAGACAGAAAGTATACACGTTAAGATAAAGAGCAACCAGATAGCGTACTATCATGTCGAGCAAGAAAGTCCTACCTATATATGTCCCAGCATCCACTACATTATACATCCAATATACAGTAATGGCCTCTAGGGCATACATATAACTAACATTAAGTCACAGAGACCTAAACCTGTGCTTAAGCAAAATCCCCCATACCCTTCGACACTGCCCTACAAGCGGCTCATATTGACCCTTGTATACAATCCATGGGCACGAACAAATATTTCCCTAACAAAGTCCCATCCGTGACTAGGGATATGTCCATATGGTGAACACAACCCTTGTAGGTCCTCTCGACCTATAAGGAGAAAGCCCTCTTGTAGGATCCTTACGACTTCCAGAGGAACATACACTTAGGAATCCTCACGATTCCTAGGGAGAAAATACACCTATGAGATCCTCACGACTTGTAGGGAGAAATACCTTCGTGAGACCTTTACGGCTCATGAAGTCAAAAGCCTTAGTCGACGGGACCCTAACCCTGTTTGCTAAGCCATCTTTGTTCAACATCGACAGAGGCAGATGATGATTCGCTCCTAGCCATATCCCAGTTGTAGCGGTGCTGATGCCGAAATCTGTGTCTAATTTCAGGTTTATGGCGAAAAGCCAGTAGGCCGCACATGCATACGAGATAGCCGAAATGATGGGGCAACCTGCAATAAAAAACAGCAGGTAAAAATGTATGCACGCAAAATAGCCGAAATGATGGGGCAACTCGCAATAAAAAGCAGCGAGTAGAAAATAAATAAATAGCCGAAATGATTGGGCACTGCGAAAAATAGCCGAAATGATGGGGCAATCGCGACCTTCGCGATATAAAAGCTGAAATGATAGAGCATCGCGGAAAAAGAAATAAAATAAAAAAAAGTTTCAATTTATGCCCTACAGGTGATGTTCCATCACACCCTATATACAATCCAAGGGCGTAAACAAAAAGGGATCATACTTCTCCTCCAAGTTTCATCATAAGAAGAAGCAAAATCTCGACGGGCCGCGAATGACTTAGAGATCATCTCAGCATTCTTCTCGTAACAACGGACACAACTCTAAGCTAAGCGGAACAGCGGCAACTCCCAGTTCCATGGCTCGGTGGTATACATATCGCCAGCAGTCAAACCTCCATCCCGTGAAATGCCGATACAATCAGCAAAATTCTTGGTTACGTGGAACGCGGATAACGTCACTCTTTGACCCCGTGGAAAACTTCCAGAGCGGATCCTGGTCCTCGCGGAGCACGGCAGTGAACCCGTGTGAAGCATCCAGAGTGGAGCCTAGTCCTCGCCGAGCACGGCAGTGAACCCGTGTGAAGCATCTAGTGCAAAATTCCTGGTTACATGGAATGCGGATAACGTCACTCTTTGACCCCGTGGAAAACGTCCAGAGCGGATCCTGGTCCTCGCGGAGCATGGCAGTGAACCCGTGTGAAGCATCCAGAGCGGAGCCTAGTCCTCGCCGAGCACGGCAGTGAACCCGTGTGAAGCATCTAGTGCAAAATTCCTGGTTACGTGGAACGCGGATAACGTTACTCTTTGACCCCGTGGAAAACGTCCAGAGCGGATCCTGGTCCTCGCGGAGCACGGCAGTGAACCCGTGTGAAGCATCTAGAGCAGAGCTTAGTCCTCGCCGAGCACGGCAGTGAACCCGTGTGAAGCACCTAGTGCAAAATTCCTGGTTACGTGGAACGCGGATAACGTCACTCTTTGACCCCGTGGAAAACATCTAGAGTGGATCCTGGTCCTCGCGGAGCACGACAGTGAACCTGTGTGAAGCATCCAGAGCGGAGCCTAGTCTTCGCCGAGCATGGCAGTGAACCTATGTGAAGTATCTAGTGCAAAATTCCTGGTTACGTGGAACGCGGATAACGTCACTCTTTGACCCCGCGGAAAACGCCCAGAGCGGAGCCTGGTCCTTGCCAAGCACGGCAGTGAACCCGTGTGAAGCATCCAGAGCAAACACCGGACTGTGGAGTCCCTAAAATCCACGGACTATGATGTCCTTAACCTCGACCGTAATGTCTTAAAACTAACAATCAACTACCCCGATTCCCTACGGATTCTGCCTTGGTTTAAGGGTACATCTCTTCACTCCTTTGATACCTGGCGTTGTAATTCCTCAACGTCTTCAAAGAGGTGATGGGTCCTTGCAACCAAACATCGGACTGTGGAGTCCCTAAATCCACGGACTATGAGGTCCTTAACCTTGACCGTGATGTCTTAAAACTAACATCGGACTGTGGAGTCCTTAAATCCACGGACTATGAGGTCCTTAACCTTGACCGTGATGTCTTAAAACTAACATCGGACTGTGGAGTCCTTAAATCCACGGACTATGAGGTCCTTAACCTTGACCGTGATGTTTTAAAACTAACATCGGACTGTGGAGTCCTTAAACCCACGGACTATGAGGTCCTTAACCTTGACCGTGATGTCTTAAAACTAACATCGGACTGTGGAGTCCTTAAATCCGCGGACTATGAGGTCCTTAACCTTGACCGTAATGTCTTAAAACTAATATCGGACTGTGGAGTCCTTAAATCCACGGACTATGAGGTCCTTAACCTTGACCGCGACGTCTTTAAACTACGATGCCTTGAGAAACCCCTGACTCCGTGAAACACGAATAAGGGTGACCACATCCAGCACTTGCTGGTCCTCACGACCTGTAAGGAAGAAAAACTCTCTTGTGAGATCCTTACGACTCTCAAGGGACAACCCGCTTAAGAATCCTCACGATTCTTAAGAAGAACTTACACCTATGGGGTCCTCTCGACCCATGGGGAGAAAAACTCTTTATGAGACCCTCGTGGCTCATAAAGTGCAAAAGTCTTAGGAAGCAGATCTTAACCCTGAATCCTAAGCTATCGCTGCCCTGCAAGGAGATCAAGATAAATTTTCCGCAAAACACATTCAACAAAAAGGAGACACATCATTGAGAAGAAAAATGTATCTTTTATTCATAAACCAAAATGGATACAAAGTACATTTCATGAAAGAACAAAAGAAAATACTCTCATCTATGAGTATATACAAAAAAGCAAGGAAAAGATACAAATGCTTCAAGCCGGCGGGCGATTTAGCAGCTTGGTCAGCTCATCCTGCTTTTGTTGGGCCACGGCCTCATGATTTAAGATCGCCAAAAGACGGGCCTCTGCCTGAGCCTGCTGGGCCTGATACGAAGCGAGCCGGCCTTCGAGCTCTTTCTCGGTAGCCTTATGAGCCTCGACTCTCTCACGAGTGAACATGACAGCTTTATCAAGAGTCACCACCTCCCTGATAAACTCTTGAAGCACCCGCCAGAGCTCATACGCTTTGTTGGCCTTGGCAGTAAGACTCGCCTGAAGCTCGCTCAGCGCTTTAGAAGCCAGCTTTCTTTCCGAGAATTTGCGGCCGAGCCTCTTCTCGCACGATGTCATGTTTGCCGCGCACCACGCTATCAACCCCCGCAAGTCCGCCTTTGCAGCCATGACCTCCGAGGAAAGACGGGAACATTCAAGTGCGTGCAAGTAAGCCTCCACCTGCCGACAGAACTCCACCCAGACTCGCACCACCTGTTCGCTATGGTAGGTGGCAAGAAAAGGAAGAGAACCGTTAGCCTCGGCAGCAAATGCTTCAGCTGTTGTTGCACTGCCAGCACGAAGCTCCTCGATCAAAGACGATAGAGAGACAAGGCTCAATTGGGCCAAGCGTTCTGAAGCTCGCAAAGCATAAGGGCCAGGCGGCATAATGATGCGTGATTCCAACGCTGTGGAGGCTGGCAGGGCTGTTCAGATTTGAAAGACGTCAATAAAACTCTTAAGCAAGAAGAACGAATGGAACCGTAATGAAATGTCATTTACCTACGGTCATGCAAGTAGGAACTGAAGGTTCCCCTGGCCCTTCAACGACCTCGACCTCGTCGTCAGCTTCCAAAACTATATAAGAGACATCAACGTCATTTCGCAAAATAAAAAAATGGCGACAATGCTATAATAAAAAATGGCGAATGACGCTAACCCTGCCCAGAGGAAAAGACAATGCGCTGAGGGGAGATCGCCTGTGGAGCTGCCATCTCCAATAAACGCTGAAATGACTGTCGAGGCGACAGATCAGCGATAGTGGCCGCCAAACCGCGCAATTCTGGGAAAGATAGAAGAGCTTAGACCATGGAAGGGTTGCTAATTTAAAATGCAGAGGGTTACCTTCAACACTTTTCCCGTTCTGAGTCGGGGGATAGCGGCTTCGACAGCCTCTGCCGGAACCTCGGGCTCCAACAGAGGGAGGGTAGTCCCCACTACCTCCATCTCAGCCTCTGGACCGCCTTCGGGAAGGGC
Organism: Agapanthus africanus; assembly: GCA_030015575.1. NCBI lineage: Eukaryota > Viridiplantae > Streptophyta > Magnoliopsida > Asparagales > Amaryllidaceae > Agapanthus > Agapanthus africanus. The sequence continues at coordinate 80,299,377 of JASDDO010000001.1, forward strand.
CATTGGAGCAGCAACCTCCAAAGGAACCTCCCCCAAAGGGGCAAGCACTCCCTGATCAAGAACCTTCGCTGGAGGCTCTACCATAAGAGGAGCAGCCTCATCAGCCCCCTCCACATCGAGCAATGCTTCATCGGGAATTTCGGCAGGCTTTAGCTTCAATGAGCCCGTAAGGAGCTCCCCCAGCGTCGAAGATTCTGCACAATTCAAACAAGAATAAGGATACACATATACAGGCGTGAATAATCTGAAGAACTACAAAAAGAACCACAACGTACCGATGCGCAAAGAAGCCCTCAATATGGCTTCTTCAAGCCGTTGCTCCTTCTCAAGGAGGTGGGCTCGCCGGGTTTCAAGGGTAGACTCATGGCCGCCGGTCCATAAAGAGAGTGCGTCCGCTGCGTCTTCTAAAGCGGCCTGCTTCAGAGCCCTTTCCCCCCACTCCTCCAAAGGACCGATAAATCGCCGCCGAATCCACGAAGGGTCTTCGTAAAAAATTACAGCGGGATAGGACTTCTTCGGAACCCTGGCGTTATGAGACACGTCTTTGGAACGCCGTATGGCCTCAGCCAACTGTGCGGCCTCCTCATCAGCCGAACTCGGGAAGGGAAGTCCAGCGTCTGACTCTTACAGGGCCAACGGTTCGTCTTCAAGAATAGGCTCAGACTCCGCCAAAGAATCGAGCAAATTGGTGGCCGCTTTCCTCCGCCGCTTAGACCCAGAGCCGGTCGCCGAGGATGACCGCTTCCTCCCCCGCGAAGCCTTAGGGCGGCGCTGACCCACATCGCCTTCGACACCCACATCCCTATTACCCTTGCCCGGTGCCACGACCGAAGATGACACTGCCATTGTCGATGCCACGGGGGGCGGTGCTGCCACAGGCGATGGTGCTACTACTGGGGCCCTTCCACCTCGCGATCGGGAACCCAGGGGTATACCAGCCGTTGGAGTAAGGTCTACCTCCGATTCTCCTGGGATGAGCGCAGTGCTGGTATCCCTTAAAGGGAAGCGGACCGGAGCCCTCGGTCGCAGCTTAGCTCCTGGAACCAGAGGAGGGGCGTCGTGGCCAAGAAGTACCCTCCTTTCCTCAAGAATAATTGGGTTGATCCGATGAAGATACCAACCCGTAAACGCGCCCACGCACCGGGGCAGGTACTCAGCTTCAGGGACCATGAAGTGGGAGCCGGTGTTTAGCCTCATGAAATGATGAGCGGCATCGTGAACGGCATCGAGCGAAGGGATCGGGGCGACTATAAAAGCCTCGAAAGGAACACCCTGGTCGTATCCAAGCTGTCGGGCGAATCGATGCGGATTGTACCGCATGAAAAGAGCTGCACTGTCCTGGCGAAACACCAAGTAGCCCGGTCTAATAGTATACAAGTGCGTGGCCTCCCGAGGCTTCAAAGAAGGTGCGTTGTCTTTTGACAGGTCCCAGAGTTGTTGAACTGGACCTGAGGGAGTAGACAAGACCCGATCATTAAAAACCATCCCGCCAGCGGCAGCGTAAGGAGAAATCAGCACCCGAATAGCCCCGAACTGAGTCGGGTCGGCGGCAGAAGCATCCACCAATCACATAAGTCACGGGAAGGGATAGGCGTCGTAAAACGCGGGCCTCTGATGCATAGCGAAAGCCCCCAGCACATGCATTTCGACCCAGGACGTGAAATAATGAAGCGAAAAGTTTACTACATCCACGCCGGGAGTAGAGGTATTAGCTGCGGTGCCCAACCCGTGATAAAGATGCGCCAACGCCGGGATACCGATGGCCAACCGCGTCCCCTCAGCTATATAATGAGCCGGGTAGATAACCGAAGCCCTCATAAAACGACGATGCATGGGGATGACAAACCAACTGAGCCAGACACTGACAAACCCCACGAAGAATGTCTCCTCGTCAATACCGGGTGCTGCAATGGACTCAAAAGACATCGGCGACATGATAGGGATATAGTATTGAGGTAGATCCGATTCAGTGGTCGGCAGCTTCTTCGGACCAAACACAAAGGGGTCTCTAATGTTGGCGAACTTCGGAGCTGTCTTCGACATGACGTCCTCACGAAGGAAACAAGCAATGAAGCTCTTGAAAGTAACACCCTGCTCTTCGGATTCGGTGAATAATCGGTCGAAGATATCTAGCGCCTTGATCAAACTGGGACGCTTGTGGCGAACGGCGTTCTCAACAGACAAGCCGTCAACCGGTGCAGGCTCGGGCTCGAAGACATACTCGTCAGGAGGCAACAACTCTTCATACAATGCACCCCTGATTGGCAATCCTGAGATTTCATAAAATTCTGCCAGAGAAATCGAAACCTCGCGATCTCCTAAAATGAAAGTGTTGGTGGGAAGATTCCATTGATTCAAGAATGCCCTAACCCACCAGACGTACGGGGACTTATAATGGAAGAGTGACGCATATATTGCCTGATAAAGCCCGACCTTCTGCAATCGCATACGATGGGCAGAAAGGATGTAGCGAGCCCAGAGAAGGTAGCCCGTAGGGTGTCGAGGAGTGAGCCTTATCTTATAAATTTGTCTCCACGGGTGGGCCTCACCCTGGCAAATACGCCGCCCCAAGATATCTATAGCCGGGATCGGATGGTTTGGGATACCGGTCGTCGAAGGCTCGAGCCTCCCCGTTGGAGTCCAGTTGGGCATCTCCACAGCAAAAATCGTTCTCGGAGGGTCCGTCGGCAAGAATGGGAAAGTTGGCTTTGTCGGTACTGCACAGAGGAAACTCCGGCGACCCCGGATAATATGGTTGTACCAAGTTCCCCATAGAAGAAAGTTGGTACAGTTCGGGTCATGAGCCCGGATCATCGCCATCGCTTCCTCATCGGACGGTGATTGAGGAAAAGCGGCCTCCGAACGGGTAAAGGGAAAACACGGAGCAGAAGCCATCGCACCTGAAATCGAATGGAAGAAGACCGTCAAAAGCAAAGTCAGCAATATACATCCATGCATGAACATGAAGACTAGCTGAAGAAAACAACAGTGGACTTTTTTTTGGGACCATTGGCTACAAAACACATGGGCCCCGCAGAATCAGGATGACGGCTCATTAATAATGAGGCTAAGCAGTTATAATAAAACAGAGGGAATATCCTCATCAAATAAAGAATGGGTTTCAAGTAACCCTACACATCCCCCCTAGAGGACAAATCTGTCTCGGGCTTTACAACAGATCCAACAGGATCAAAGGAATTAAATTCCCACAGAAGACATCATTACGAAGTTCCTGTTTCATTAATTGCAGAATGACAACCTAGGGTAAGGAGACTCTAAGGAGCCCCCATAGGAAGAAACCGAGTTCTTCACAGAAATTAAATTCCTTATTAAGAAAAGGGAATTAAATTCCCCAAAAAAGCCTTTTCTGTGAACAGAGTTAAACTCCATGGATCATCGTGTGAACCCTAAGAAATCTACTGTTGGAGGTTAAATGGTTTCGTATTTTGGTTAAGAAACTTGAAGAAAAATGGGTTCTTTGTTAAAAAAGGGTAAAAACCCTTGTTTTGGATTTAAAATCCAGAGAAATGTGAGAGTTCATCGTTCATTCGAGAGCATTACCTAAAGAGAAAAGTCTCTTCGAACAGAGTTAAACTCTGGAAGATTTTCAAGGCAGAGAACCAAGCTCTGGAAAAAGAGAATTAAATTCTCAAAAGAAGAAAGTTCTCAAAGGAGGAAGATGAGCAAAGTGGAGGCTCTTCTGAAATGACCCCAATATTTATAGGAGGTGATGGAAACGCTTCATCTCCCCAAATCCCTAGAGGAATCCAACGGTCGCAAAAGGTGACAGCGTTGCACTCACGTGCAAACACGTGAGAACAACGCTGTGGGGGCATTTGTTTCCTAATTTAAAATCAGGAAAGCCTACAGAAGAGGCATCACGTGCTAACACGTGACCAGCAGTCACGTGTTGGCACGTGACATTTAAAAGCAGCGGCAAAGGCACATCAGTTCCCTGATCAAATCAAGGAAAATGCTTCAGAAGAGGTCACGTGCTCACACGTGGCCAGGGGTCACGTGTTGGCACATGACATTTAAAAGCAGCGGCAAAGGCACATCAGTTCCCTGATCAAATCAAGGAAAAGGCTTCAGAAGAGGTCACGTGCTCACACGTGGCCAGGGGTCACGTGTTGGCACGTGACATTTAAAAGCAGCGGACTCATTCTCTGATTAAATCAAGAAAAAGGCTCCAGATGAGGGTCACGTGCTCACACGTGACCAGGGGTCACGTGGTGGCACGTGACGGCTAAGCAGCGGCCAGAAGGCAGAGCGCAAAAGGAAAGAAGAAGGCTCGTTCCAAGGGGATCACATGCCCACACGTGACCGGCTTTCAAAGCCTATCTGTTAACAGAATTAAATTCTGAGAAAAGACCTCTCAGATCTTTCCAAAGGAAAATGATTATTTGGAACCGATTGAATTAAAAATTTAAAGATTCTTAAATATCACCTATCTATGGAAAAATCTTGAATTTGGAAAGATTTCCCCTTTAAATGTAACCGAAATAACAAAGGAAAATCTCTGGATTTAAAATCCAATGGTGAATAAAATGCACCTAATAATCCAAAGGTCCAAATGAATGATGAATACAAATCAAATCTCTCAATGAAAGATTCATCAAAAAACTAATTGATTCTGCTGCTTCTCCTATAAATAGGAGCCAATATATAGGCAGAAAGAGAGAGACATAAAAAAAGAGGAGAGCCTTGATACTTTGAGAGGAATTTGGATCTTCTGCAAAAGAAAACCCTAGGTAAGAAAGGGAAGGCTTTTTGAAAGAAAAAAGAGAATTTAATTCTCAATAGAGTTTAACTCTGATATTAAACAGAAGAACATAGTTCTCTCTTTGGTGGAGGATCTGTAAAGTGCACATCTCCCCTTGAATTGAGAATTTAATTCTCATTGGGTTGAGATTCTGCCATGCAGATCAAAAGCATAGAGAGGGAATGGAAGCTTGAGAATTTAATTCTCACAGAACTATAGGAATTTAATTCCTTTAAAATAAAATTAGGGTTTAACCCTATGTTATGGGAATTTAATTCCTTCAGAATGAACAGAATCAGGGTTCAACCCTAGTTAAGAACTTAGTTCTGTTAAAATAACAGGAATTTAATTCCTTTAAGAAAGAAGAAATTAGGGTTTCACCCTATGACAGAATCTCATGCCTCTCTAAAAGAGAGTGGGAATTTAATTCCTTTAAAACTTTTATTAGGGTTTAACCCTATGATAGAATTCAGTTCTTCACATATATGAGGAATTTAATTCCTACAGAAAATTCAGAGTTCAACTCTATCTCAGAATATAAATCTTCAGAAGGAAATAGGAATTTAATTCCTCTTAAATTTATCGTTAGGGTTCAACCCTACGAAGAATTTAATTCTTAAAAAAGGGATTAACAGATTTTCTAAAAAACATACAAAGAGGCAGGGTCACGTGCCACCACGTGACCCCCGAAAAGATCCACAGAGAAGGGCCTTTGAGGCAGTGCCTCACGTGACCCACGTGACCTTTGGCAGAAACTTTAACATACAAGCATTTAAATGCCCGTCACGTGATGGCACGTGATGCTCTAAAAGATGCAATATTCTCAGAAGAACAAATGAAGGGAGGGCGCCCTCACGTGCTACCACGTAACCCCTCTTGCCTCAGTGTTTAACACTAAATTGGAACCTCTGAATCCAGTGTTAAAACACTGTTTGGCCTTAGTGTTCAACACTAATCAAAGAACTTTATTTGCAGTGTTTGACACTGAATTTCTTAGTGTTTAATACTAAATTAAACCCCTGTTAACAGAGCTTAAGACTAACTCCCTTAGTGTTCAACACTAAATTAAAATCTCTGTCACCAGTGTTTAACACTGATTATTCTTAGTGTTTAACACTAATTTGAAACCTCTGCTGTTAGTGTTTGACACTGATTTTCTCTAGTGTTTAACATTAATTTGAACCCCCTGTTACTGGTGTTTAACACCAATTGTCTTTTAGTGTTAAAACACTAACTTGATCCCGGTGTTCAACACTGCTGAATTAACGTTAGCCCAATTGGCTAAATGGCCAGAGGCAAAGCCTCTCCTTCAATGGACCAACAGGAAGCCAATATTCCAAACATGATTGAACTTAGCCCAAGATGGCCATAAGTCCTCAATTCAGACTTAACTGGGCTAATGGGCTCATAACATAATTAATTGGTCTTGATCCCAAATTGGGCCAAAGACTATTTAACCCACCCCGGTTCAAGGGTACATCTCTTCACTCCTTTGATACTTGGCGTTGTAATTCCTCAACGTCTTCAAAGAGGTGACGGGTCCCGATGACCACACATTGACACGGACTGTGGGGTCCTTAAACTCATGGACTATGAGGTCCTTAACCTTGACCGAGATGTCTTAAAACTAACAACGGACTGTGGGGTCCTTAAACTCATGGACTATGAGGTCCTTAACCTTGACCGAGATGTCTTAAAACTAACAACGGACTATGGGGTCCTTAAACCCATGGACTATGACGTCCTTAACCTTGACCGCAATGTCTTAAAACTAACATTGGACCGCAATGTCCTTAAACTACCCATGGACCGCAATGTCCTTAAACTACCTATTGACCGCAACGTCGCTAAACTAAACAACAGGGCTCCCTTAATGGCTCTATTGTTGGATCTAAACGATCCCGTTAAGTCGATCTTAGTCTAAAAACTAGACTAACGTGTCCTTAACAAACGTTTAAGTCGATCTTGGTCTCAAATGAGGTTAACGTATCCTTAAATCCAAACCCCCAAACCCAAATCTAAGATAATACGGATTTGGACTAGTCCACGCCCTACGGAAGACGACATAACTCAGTCTCCGTATACAATCCACGGGCAACGAAACTTAAAATAAACACACACGACACGAAGTGACCATCTGGAGAAGGAGAAAGTGGTTACCGCGATGCGGTAGCGTAATTAACTGCAGGGGCTTGCGCCTGCAGGGAAGAGCGTCCCCACAATCAAAAACCCCTCAAGCGAGGGGGAATCTGACGAAGTCTGCTACATCGGACGCATCCGTTTAAACCTTCGATATACGGTGCCATAAATCAACTTGGCATCTTCGGAGAGGTGGACGGATAGCACCAATTAGCATCTGCCCCGAACTCAGGCGAGACAGTCCATGTCTCGGCCGCCGTTCGGAGGGGAACAACGACGTTTAACAGTTCGAACGAATATCACACACCACTTCATTACTCTCGCTGGAAATTTTCCAAGTTGAACATATTCGAAAGATCATGCAAGTAACCCTATGGACCCTCTGGAAGAACGTAACCCTAACTTGATTCTATGACCTCGGAACCGCGGCCAAAACCTAGGGTTTGCCGTAGTTCTATAGCGCCATAGGTGAGACAAGGGTTGACCCTTCTACGGTTGGTCCATAGGCACTGTGACATGTTTTGGGTATTTTAATTTTGCTCAAGTGTTGAGCTCTCGGGGTAATTTGTGGGTGTTTGTTGATTCGATCGAAACGTTTAACATCGTCTAGTTTTTTATGAATGTGATACAATAATCGGAATCTACACTAATTACTTTTATGAAAAGTAATTAGTTGCGTATGAATCTAACATTTTGTCTCAGGAAGAATCGGGAATCTTGTTGAATTACCCGACTTCTTTTGAAAAGGTGTTTTCATAGTTGTGACCCAAATGTAAGATTTGCATCGTTAGGCATGAAATCTAGTATATGTGATATTCTGGGTTTATGATGTCTAAAGGCAGTGATGATCCCAATTGTTGTAGTTTTTCACTTTCTTTTCTGCGACCGTAAGTGTAGTATGTGGTGTATCGCCGGTTTTGTTGCTATACATCAACGACAATTGGGGTACGCATACTTACTTACGTTGATAACATGTGATATTATGTGTTGCTGTGATATGATGTGCATGATTGTCGTGATTGAATGGCCGGGGGTTTTTATGTGAGATGAGAGTATTTATTTTCATTCATGTAAAATTCATTGTATGTAATATTATTTTTTTTGTAGCACTTCTGGGTTGAGGATGATGTCACCATTGTTGTATATTATTTACTTTTTCATATTAGGATAGACCCAAGGAAGGGAGCACTAGTGACCCGGTTCTGGGGTTCAGTTGGAGGCCATCTCGAAGAGTCGAGACCGGGTCTCCTAAACTCTAGAATTGGTAGGGTCACTTGCCGCTCTCGTAGGGGTCTAGGGGTGTGGGCTTGGATATTCATCGCGACCGTAAAATCCGTATTTTCTATTGTTGGTTAAATAAAAAATACGGATCTCCTAGCATATCATGGATTTTCATATATGTGCTTCTGCTGTTGATATTCTGTGATGTGATCACTTTATATGCTGAGACAAATGATGTATTATATATATGATATATAATAAACGTTGCTTATGTTTTGCATTTGCGCTAGTCCCACCCCGCTACGCCGTTAGTTAATTAACCTAACGGTATATAATGGGACATTGTGGCGAATGAGGATGGCATAAGCGTACGTTTTATTTCGTTTCTTTTCTATGATGGCTTAAGAACTTAAATGATGGGACTACATTAATGAGATTAATATAAAAAAAAAGGAACCTAAAAGATGTTGTAGAATCGGATTTGAAACCTACTCGGATTTTTGTGAAAAAGCAAGTTTTCAAAGTGCGGAGCTTAAACCACTCCTTTTAAAACTATTAGATTCTACAACGATATCAAGTTCAAAGCGTTAAAGGTTTTCTTAAAAACCATTCGTAGCCCTCCGTCATTTTAGAAAGTAGAGTACTTAGTATTCGTGTTGCGTATTTTGACTATAGTTAAGGCGCAGTGTACGGTAGCTAAGTGATGTCTTCCTACACAGCATATGATGCGATTAGTTAGGACATTCATATGATTATGTTGACTATAATTAAGGTTCATATGGGTGGGTCTAGTTAATCACAAAATGACGGGAGGAACTTGACTAGTACTTATGATATGTTGACTATAGTCAAGGTCATAAGTGATAGGGGTAAAAAGCATATCGGGAGTTTTAAGAGTTGAAATTTGCAATGAGATTGCATACCTTCTATGTGATAGTAAGATCCCAATCCCACTGTGAGCAAGAGTTGCTCTCAGGAGAGTTTTGTACTTTACAATTAGCTAATCCATTAGGTGTCTAGAAAGGTGTCAACGGGGCTACGCCTCTGGAAAAACGAGGTTTATTTTAATTAGGTCCATGCGAAAGCACGGGGAACCTCCCTCAAAGTACCGGCACTGGCCTGGCTGAACGGTTAGTGAAGTTATAGAATGTAATTAATGCTGGCTAATTTTCTTTTTAAGGTTTAAAGGAAAATTTGATAAAAGCAGTGGGAGACATCGATTAGATAAGATAAATAACCATCTTTGCAAGAGCTTTCGCTGAGTGTATTCTTTTCTCTCTTGTAATGGCAGATAACCATGACTGGACTTAACCTTTTATTGGAGAAAAATAAGCTTACCGGGCCGAACTATAAAGACTGGCTGAGGAACATTAACATTGCTCTCACATATGATTCGGTATCATATGTCCTCACTGCCTCAGCCCCATCCAGCCCAGGCCCTGAATCTTCTGTTGCGGATAGGGAGATCCGAAAAACGCGGGATATTGACTGTGCTACTGCCAAATGCCTCGTGCTTGTATCGATGGACAATATACATTAAAAGCAGCACGAGCTAATGGATGTTCAATCCATTTTTCTCCATACAAAAGATTTGTATGGGGAGCAATCTCGGACCCTACGATACGAAGCGTCTCGAAAGTTGTTTTGGATGCGAATGGCTCCTGGCACACCAGTAGGCGATCACGTTTTGAAGATGATAGCTCTTATTGAAGAGCTTGAGGACCTCGGATGGACAATGGAGAACGAACAATATGTTGATATTGTTCTATAGTTTTTTCCCTCTGCCTTTGCTCCATTCATAGTGAACTTCAACATGCATAACATGGAGAAGTCACTACCCGAACTTCTCAATATGTTGAGAAGTGCAGAGAGCACGCTTAAGGCAAAGTCTCCCTCTCTACTTGTTGGACAATCTTCCTCTTTCGTCCCAAAAGCCAAGGCCAAGGGAAGGAATAAGAAGAAATCCACCAAACCAAAAGGTGGAATAAAGAAGGCATAAGGGAGAGACAAATCCAAGGTTGGGAAGTCGGGAAAAGGAGAATGTTTTCATTGCAAGAAGACGGGGCACTGCAAGCAGAACTGTACTGAATACCTTGATCTCAAGAAAAAGAAGCATGGTGATGCTTCTGCTTCAGGTGTGTTCATGACTGAAAACTGTTTATCTATAAACTCTGCTTCCTGGGTTTTGGATACTGGTTTGGGTTCTCACATCTGCAATTTTGTGCAGAGCTTGAAAAATAACAGAGTTTTGAAGACCGGTGATCGTACTCTCCGAGTTGGAAATGGTTCCAATGTACATGCAGTTTCAGTGGGAGAGTATCACCTAGAGTTGCCGTCGGGTTGTATATTGGTTTTGAACCCATATTATTATTTACCTAGCATGCTTTGTAATATAATATCCGTTTCTTTGTTAGACAATGAAGGATATCATTTTATATTGCAGTATAATGTTATGAATATTAAACTAAATCAAAAGTTGGTTGGTTATGGTACACTTAATAACGGAATATACGTCCTGAATCAACACACAGTTTTCAACATACAACACATAAATAAAAGAAAATTTTTAGATATAAATGAAACTTTTCTTTGGTATTGTAGACTTGGTCATATTAATGAAACAAGACTAAACAAGCTTCATAAAAATGGATATTTAAATCCTTTTGAATATAAATCTTATGCGACTTATCAGTCTTGTATCAAAGGGAAAATGACCAAAACTCCGTTTACTGGACATGGAGAAAGAGCTACAGAGCTTTTGGGCCTCAAACATAGTGATGTATGTGGGCCAATATCTACATATGCGAGAGACGGTTTTTTTACTTCATAACTTTTACTGATGATTTCTCGAGATTCGATCATGTATTTTTATTAAAGCATAAGTCTAAAGCTTTCGAGAAATTCAAGGAGTACAAATTTGAAGTAGAAAAACAAACAGGAATGAGCATCAAGATACTTCAATCAGATCGAGGTGGAGAGTATCTTAGTACAGAGTTTTCAAACTTCCTAAAAGAGAATGGGATTCTCTCTCAGCTCACTCCCCCTTACACACCAAAATACAACGGTGTGTCAGAGCGGCGGAATCGCGCCCTATTGGATATGGTGCGATCCATGATGAGCGATACCGAGTTACCTCTCTCCTTTTCGGGGCATGCATTGGAGACTGCAGCTTTTCTGTTGAACAAAGTTCCAACCAAGACCGTGTCTACCACTCCATATGAGATATGGTATAGGAAGAGACCATCTCTTAAGCGAGTTAAGATTTGGGGTTGTCCTGCTTTTGTCAAAAAGCAGAATCTAGACAAACTCGAGATACGATCGGTCAAATGTATATTTGTGGGATATCTAAAACATTCGTTTGGATATTTATTCTACCACAGGGAGGAACAAAAAGTGTTTGTTTCTCAGTATTCCATATTTCTAGAAAATGAAATTTTTCCAAATGATACTGATGACAATGTGGTAGATCTAGAAGAGGTTCTAGAGACACAAGTTACAAATGACGACTTGGGTGAACCTGATATTGCAACAGAAACTTATGAACCTCAGCCACTCTATAGATCTGGTAGGATTTCTCTGGATGATGATGACCCTACCAGTTTTCAGCAAGTTATCATGACTTGTGACTCTGTGAAATGGCTGGATGCCATGAGATCCGAAATGGAGTCTATGTACACCAAAAAAGTATAGACTTTGGAAGTTGTACCCTCTGGGGTAAAACCCGTAGGGTGCAAATGGATCTTTAAGAGAAAGATTGGTGTAGATGGGCAGGTGGAGACCTATAAGGAAAGGATTGTGACGAAAGTATTCCGTCAAAGACCAGGACTGGACTATGACGAAAACTTTTATCCTGTAGCCATGCTTAAATCCATTCGGATCCTACTTGCTATTGCTGCTCACTACGACTATGAAATCTGGCAGATGGACGTTAAAACTGCTTTTCTAAATGGTGATTTAGAAGAATGCGTTTATATGGATCAGCCAGAGGGCTTCATTGATAGTAGGAGCTGCGGGAAAGCATGTAGATTGCTTAAATCCATTTAATAATTAAAGCAGGCATCACGGAGTAGGAACATCTGTTTTGACGATGTTATCAAAGAGTTTGATTTCGTCAAAAATCCAGATGAACCTTGTGTTTATAAGAAGATTGTAGGAAGTACTGTCACATTCCTCGTATTGTACGTGGACGACATTCTTCTGATAGGAAACGATGTTCCTATTCTACAATCGGTCAAACTTTTCTTATCACAAAGGTTCTTCATGAAGGACCTGGGTGATGCCTCGTGTTTACCCCAATCAGAGCAAAGCTCTGTTCAAATTCCGAGGCGGGAGATGAAGCAACGCTTCATCTTCCCCCAATCAGAGCAAAGCTTTGCTTTGAAAATTTAAACTTTAATAAATGAAGCAATGCTTCAGATTCTATGCGCTGCGCGCAACGCGTCACGTGTCAGGCGCTGATACGTCAGTGCAGCGCCCAAGAAGGCGCGCCCAATCAGAGCAAAACTCTATTTTAAGCAAAATTAAAGGAAGCAACGCTTCAGTTGCGCTGCGCTTTGCGCTGCGCGACACGTATCAGCGCGGATGCGCTAGCGCAGTTGCGCTACGCTGTGCGCTGCGTGACACGTGTCACGCGCTAGGGCATTTGCGCCAAACAGAATTAAGATTTTAAAGAAATCTTTCTGTTCTTGTTAAAACAAGAAAATTTTCTTCTGTAAAACAGAAGCCCTTGGATCAAAGATCCAACGGTGGGGAAAATTCCCCAAATCACTCAGAGAAAGATCTCTTTAACAAATTTAACTAATTTATGGGCACTATAAAAAGGACCCTAGACCTCAATTCAAAGGCATCAACACTTTTGAGAAATCAAGAGCTTCAAATAGAGAGAACTCAAAAAAGTTTCAAGAAAAAGGTAAAAACCTTCACAAATTAGAAGAAATTTCTTCTGATAGATCATTGATCTAAAAACAAGATCAATGATCTTCACATAATAAATAGTGTTTTGCACTTTTGTGAATCTTTGGTTCCTGAAATAAAAAGAAGAAAACTTTTTTTTTCTTTGATCTAAATTAGATCAAGGAAACGAATAGTGCTTTGCACTTCTTTTATGAACCATTGGTTCTTGAATCTAAAAGATTCTTAAATCATAGTGCCTTGCACTTGCAAATTGCGCTGTTGCGCTCTTGGGAGAGCGCCACGTGTCAGCATCTGAACTACTTGCGCTATGCGCTTTGAGATAGAGCTTTGCTCTCTGTAATTGGTGCAACTCACCAGAGTGCGCTACGTGTCAGCAGCGCAAGCGCAGCGCACTAGCGCTTGCGCTCTCTGATTGGCGCAAAGCGCCTGATAAATGCAAGACATTTCTTAAAGGGCCAGGCCCAAATTAAAAAGACCAAGCAGGCCTAATTAAATTGATGCTCTGCATCATTTATAAATGGGCAGAGCCCAAACAAAATAATAAAAATACTATGCATTTTAAAAGGGGCAGAGCCCAAACAAAGTAGATGCTTTGCATCATTTATAAATGGGCAGAGTCCAAAACATATTGATGCTCTGCATCCTTCATGGGTAGAGCCCAAATAAAAATAAAAAGAAATGCAATGCAAAAGCAGATAAAATGCTGAACATCTTCAATTGGACTTACCCAATCGTGGCCGTAAGTCCTCAAATTAAATTGACTGAGCACGGCTGCTCCCTAAATCAATTTACGACCGGTTCTAGGGTACATCTCCGAACTCCTCTGACACTCATCGTTGTAATCCTTCAACGACGTCAGAGAGGTGACGGGTCCCGACGACCACATATGAATATGGACTGCGGGGTCCTCAAACTCGGGACCGAAACGTCCTTAAACTAATATTCATCCCAAAATTGGAATGTTGGACCAAAATGTCCTTAAACTAATGATGGACCGAAACGTCCTTAAACTAATGACGGACCACCACGTCCCTAAACTGGAACATGGACCACCACGTCCCTAAACTGGCGATGGACTGAAATGTCCTTAAACTAATAATGGACTACCACGTCCCTAAACTGGCAATGGACCGAAATGTCCTTAAACTAATGATGGACCGAAACGTCCTTAAACTAACGATGGACCACCACGTCCCTAAACTGGCGATGGACCGAAATGTCCTTAAACTAATGATGGACCGAAACGTCCTTAAACTAATGATGGACCACCACGTCCCTAAACTGGCGATGGACCGAAACGTCCTTAAACTAATGATGGACCGAAACGTCCTTAAACTGGCGATGGACCACCACGTCCCTAAACTGGAACATGGACCGCCACGTTCCTAAACTGGAACAATAGAGCCTCCAAATGCTCTTTTGCCGGATCTAAACGGTCCCGTTTAAGTTGATCTTAGCCCCAAACACGGCTAACGTATCCTTAAACATTCAAATGGACTATAAAACTCCAAATCAACTTTGGTTCAAGGGTACATCTCTGAACTCCTCTGACACCTATCGTTGTAATTCTTCAACGACGTCAGAGAGGTGACGAGTCCTGACGGCCATATAATAAATAGATAACCACGTTAAGTTGATCTTAGTCTCAAACAAGGACTAACGTATCCTTAACGAAGGTTTAAGTTGATCTTAGCCTCAATACGGCTAACGTATCCTTAAACTAAAAACGCCAAACCCAAATCTAAGTAAATACGGATTTGGACTAATCCACGTCCTACGGGCGACGGCATTACTCAGTCTCCGTATACAATCCACGAGCAACCACAAACAAAACAAACACACACGACACGAAGTGAAATTCTGGAGAAGGAGAAAGTGGCTACCGCGATGCGGTAGCGTAATTAACTGCAGGGGCTTGCGCCTACAGGGAAGAGCGTCCCCACAATCAAAAACCTCTCTAGCGAGGGGGAATCTGACGAAGTCTGCTACATCGGCCGCATCCGTCTAAACCTCCGATACACGGTGTCATAAATCAACTTGGCATCTTCGGAGAGGTAGGCGGATAAAACCATATAGCATCTGCCCCGAATCTCAGGCAAGACGTCCTCACGCGTCTCGGCCGCCATTCGGAGGGGAACAGATTCTGGCACGCCCGGTGGGACTTTTTCCTCTTTCCACTCTACACTTCGTATGTCGTCTTCGCTAACGAATCGCGGTTTGTTAGTGGTTGCCTTTGGATTTCAAGTTACTAAGATTTGGTCTTTTGCCTGGCGCAGAAATCAAGCATCGATGGCCTCTACCTGTTCAAAGTGCTCCAACTGCAACTGCAGCTCGTGTCCGGCCTCAACTGGGGGCATAACCTACGGGCCCCAAGCGGCCTCTCTGTTCACCATGCCCGTGGAGCAGATTACTCAAGCCACCGCGGGGCTGTTTTTCGGAACTATGCTTCCGCCAACAAGCTTCAGCACCCCTGTGCCCGTACAAGAAGCTCCTAAGAAGTCGGTCTTCGATCGACTTTCAGTTACTGCGGCCCCTCTCAACAGGTCGCCCAACACCGGTGCCTCGGTCTTCTCCAGATTGGACCAAAACTCTCGCGGACCCGCAATGAAGCGTGCAGTCTCGGAAAAGGTTATTCCAAAAGGAGTACCCAAACCTGCTCTTGAAGTCGTCAAGGAGGCTTCTCCTGCTAAGAGAACGGCCTTTACAAGATTGACCGTCCCAACTCCCACTCCTACTCTTGCTGCTCAAAAGACATCAGTCTTCAATAGGCTGACACCGGCAACAACCCCATACCTGAACATGGGGCAAGAAGAGGCTATTTCTGTCTCTAAACTAATACCGACGACTCGTCGTGCCCGACGACACCTCTGGCACCGAATAAGGAAGACTGGGGGCAACTCCCCTTCCGGGATAACTCCACCAGCACCAACGGTGGAAGTTAATGCTGCTGTTCCAACTGGGAACAGCTTTGAGCTGTTGAATAGGGTACGCAGAAACTCGCCAACTGCGGTCCTTAAAAGATCTCCTCCACCGGTAGAAACCGCCGTGGAAGCAGAAAAGCCGGAGCAGCCTCTTCAATCGCTGTCCTCCAGGATCTATAAGACATGGCGACGAGTCCGAGAATCTGTCATTGATCCTAACTTCTCTCACCAGCACAAGAAGTCGAAAGGTCGGCAGGAAGAAAATCCCCTGGTCAGGCAACGAAAGGCGACGACCGCTTGGGTGCCCAAAGCAACGGCCCCCTCAACTTCTACGGCCCATAAAAGAAGAAGGCCGGAGAAAGTGCCGAAGCCGATGACGAATATCAAAGGCGGTGAACCCAAACGCCCTAAGTCAGGGGGCATTGTAGTTCATACAGTCTACGTGGCGTCTGGTAAGGAGGGCAGTCGCATATCTACGGGTCATCGGCCACTTACGCGATCCGTGACCAAAGCGCAGGAGCAATAGCAGAAGCTCCAAGAGATGATGAACGCTATGGCCGCACTTACTGGGCCAAAAAAAAACCCTGAAACGTCCTCGGATGAACGCCAGGAGGAAGAAACCGACGCCGAATTCCTTCGTCGAATATTGGAAAAGAAGGACAATGAAGCTGCTGAACAAGCAGCCAACATACAGCGTATGTGCCTCCTGTTCCAAGACATGGTGGGGATGATGATCCAACAAGATCCTCCGGCCGAAGATCCCCCGATCATCCTTGAAGACGATAAGGGAGAGACGTCGAATCCTCCGCCAGCTCTGTCAGCAGCTAAAGAAGAGACAATCTCCAAAGCTGACTTGGACGAGTACATAGCCCAGCAAATACGGGTTCATCATGCGACTGAAGCAGCTGGCCAGGTCGTAAGAACAGGGCGTCCATATCCAAGTTGGTACGACCAAATCAAGTACCCGTCGGGTTACACAATTCCTAAGTTCCATGTCTATAAGGGGACGGACAATCCTCACCAGCATGTTGCCCAGTTCAGGGCACTCTGCGGAAACACCGGCGGTGATGACAAGCTTTTGCTTCGCTAGTTTATTGGAAGTTTATCAGATACGGCGTTCGAGTGGTACTCTGAGCTCCCGAACGACTCTATCAAAACCTTTGCTGAAATGGAGCTGTTGTTTACTCAGCGTTTTGCAAGCGCCAGTGAACGCACCCCGATGACGGCACTGATTAACGCCAGGGTAAAGCCAGGCGAGACATGGGTCCAATATGCTATACGGTGGCGAAACTTATGGTCGAAGTGCGAGCAGCGCATTGAAGAATCTCCTGCAGTGGGTATGTTTGTGGGAACCCTCGATCCGCAAGCAACCATCTCGCAATTTATGATGTTCTTCAAGCCGACCACCTTCCAGGCACTAATCGACAAGCTAGCACAGATGGATCAGATGGGCCATAAACCTCCTCTTCCAAAGCCGGACTCCCGAAATGACAAGGGGAAGGGAAAAGCGATCGTTGTCGCTAATGCTCAACAACAACCGAGCGACTCGAAGCCGGTCGTTCGTCAAAGTAATACGCGTCCATACATGGCCCTTGAAGAGAGGCTAGGACGTTCTTACTCCTTTCCCCGAGATAAGACGAGAAGGTTATTCGAGCTGGCGTTGCGCAACCGACTCATAAACCTGCCAGATCCAAAACGTCCATCGCAACCAAGTGATGTCAATGAGCCCAACTACTGTCCTTATCATCGAGTACTGGGCCATCCGATCGAAGATTGCTACGTTTTCAAAAATTGGCTTGAAAACCAGTACCGACAGGGCAAATTCGCGTTATCTGACAAATGGAAGGTGAATCCCCCGCAGCCCCACACATCTAAGGGGACGAATACGCCGGGGGCAACATGCTCCGTCGTTGAAGAAGCTCCTTGGGAAGTTGTATTATCAACCAAGACAAAGAGGATGCTAAACGATCTTCAGACATGCCCAGCGATCAAGTGGAAGAACCCGTTGGAGCCGCAGATCATTGAAGGGATGTTGAAACCTCGTCCAACTCAAAAGATCGATGGAGGTGGCCCAAGCATTCATAACCAGCCGTCGAAATCTTCAAAGAAGAAGAAAAAGAAGTCAAAGAAGCCCGTGAAGCTTGGCGACAAGCGTACGGACTTGCAAAAACAAATTGACGCGCTGGAGGAATACAATCAGAAGGCACAGACTCCCATTACATTCCAAGAATTCCTCAATCACGTCTTTCAAGAGGAAGATGAGGGAGAAAGTTCATCTGATGATTTTGAAGAATGAGTGGCGAGCTGTCATGTGATTTCCCACTCGTTCATGGACGATGAGGAGACCCCTTGTACTGAAACGCCGGGGGCAGATCCTGAACCAAAAATTCTGGGGCCATCGGATGAAGTAATTGACGTATTCCTCAATGAAGCTCTCTTAAAAAGTAAAGCTGATCGGGAACGCGAGGCGGTCATATTTGAAAGGGCCAAGCGCCAGCGCCTTGACGAAAGAACTGAGATACTCCCGCTGGAGCAAAGTACACCCACTGCGGACAAAAGCAAATTCAAGATGAGGAAAAGGTTTGCTAAGGCCATATCAATGGGCATGAAGCTACCATCCTCCGAAGGAAAAATTACTGGTGAAGCGGAAATGCACCCCTCCTATTGCTTGTATCATCGGAAGATTTTGCACCTCACTGAAGAGTGCAAAGCTTTCGATAAATGGTGGCAAGGATATGTTGCTCACCGGCAGCATTTTAGGCGGGAAAAGCGCAAGACTCGCCGAGAACGGAACGATACGACCGAAGGGCTTAACAGAACCACCGGCAATTATCGCATGGTCAACGCTGGGGGATCACAAGTGCTCATGTTCGGGAGCGATTCTGATGAGGAGATGGAGCTTGGCCCCCTCTTTAAAGAATCCACTTCGGGAAAAGAAAAAGAGCCGAAGGTCTGCGAAAATATCCGGCTACGTAACCGCACGCTGCCCGAAAAGAATCTCGGACCCTCAAATAAAAAAGATAAGGAAAAAGAGAAGGTCCCTGAAGATATCATCTTAGATGACCAAGTTGTGGAGGAGCTAAGCGCCAAGGACCCTCCGAAAAGAAATAAGGTGGATTACAACGTCTTAGCGCATCTGAGGAAGCTACCCTCACAGCTCAGCATTCTTGACACCCTTTTGCTATCAAAGAAGGCGAGAGATTCATTAATTAAGGCATTACAGGACCCGGAGCAGTTCCAGGCTTTCCTGGCCGAAGAAAAAATGAAGGATGAACTGGAAGAAGTGCACACGGCCGATGTCTCTTTTGGCGATGAAGACCTTCTCCTTGGGACGTGCGAACACAATCGCCCCCCCTATGTCTCAGGATACTGCCATGATATAAAGATTGGTAAAATCCTGATCGATAACGGGTCGTCTGTTAACCTACTCAATGTGCGGGTTTTAAAGGAAATCTGCATGAGCGTTCAACACCTCGCTCGAGACAAGATCACCATCTCCGGGTTCGACTCCCAATCGTCAAAGACTCTTGGATCTGTGATACTGACGCTACGCTTTGGGCTGCTCGTCACGGACATTAAATTCCACGTCATAGATGCCAAGACATGCTACAACGCTCTGCTCGGCCGACCATGGTTACACGAGTACAACATCATCCCTTCTACACAGCATCAGTGTATGAAATATTTTAAGGATGGTCTCGAGTACACCGTGACGGGAGAACTGAATCCATTTTCCGTAAACGAAGTTCGTAAATATGAAGATGCCAAATACTTCTTACCGAGTTTTGAAGACACGGAAAGGTGTCATAAGCCGGAGAACAAAACTAACGCTACCATCCCTGTCTTCGGCAGTGATACCGAGGAGGAAGAGGAGATAGTATATTCGGGTCCGCCCCAATACACCAAGCCGGGACCATCCGCTCCTACGTTGATCTTTAGTAGTGATTCAGAGAATGAGGTCCATTCTGTATTCTCTGCTCGACCTTCAATACGAGCTTCCGCTGACGAAGAGCAAAGTCTACAAGTCGCTATGGTGCCGCTTAAATATTATAAAGAACTGGATGTGCTTGATACCGACAGTGTAGAGGAGCTGCAGACGTTCTATATCTCTCCCAGGAGAGAAGGCGAGAAGGCAATTCTATTCTACCGCTCTGAAGAAAACAAAGTGGATAAAGAAATCTGGCACGGGGCGGATGGACAGGCTTCAACCCATTCGTCTACCCAGATATTATACAGAGGGCTTGAAGAGGCTGTTGAAGCGCCAAGGGATACCCTTCAAACAGACCGTTAGAAAGGCCAAATTTTATGACAGGGTCTGGAACATTCCCGGAACTCAGCACAAGCTGCCTAGTGGGAGGATGGAGACAATCGGGCTCGGATACATTCGCGCCAAGAAACGAGAGCTGCTCCGCGACTGTTACGTCGTGCACAACTTCAATGAAGAAGCATATGCTCAACGAGAGGGCACTAATTCTGAACCAGTAAAAGTTCCTGATGCAAAAGTGCCCAGTCCGTCGTTTGAAGAACAAATGGACAGGCTTATAAGGGAAGCTGGTCAAAAAGTCCGAGATGATCACAACCGCGAAATGACCATCTATGAGAAAGCCAAAACGCAACGTCTCCTTCAACAGGCCGTCAAAGATGAAAGTGCCGCCCCCTGCCAACCTGTTATAAAAAAGGCTCGACGCAGAGGCAGAAACAAATCGAAAGGCCAAAAAGACGCTCAACAGCAACAAAGTGGGGCTAAGAGGCCACGCAAACGGGAGACGAGCGTTATTGGTCTGTCCCTCATGAAGAAAATGGATCGGGCGTACTCGTTTCCTCGGGACAAGACGAAGAAGATACTTGAGCTTGCTCTAAAACATCAGATGCTTACACTGCCGGAGTCCAAGCACCCCGAACAAGAAGGCGAAGTCTCTGACCTAAACTATTGCTCTTACCATCGAGTAATAGGGCATCCTTTTGAAGATTGCTTCACCTTCAAGAATTGGGTTGAAGATCAGTATCAGCTTGGCAAATTCGCTCTGTCTGACAACTGGAGGGTAGCGCTGCCACAGAAGCACGAACCCAAAGCCGCAAGAACAGAACCAACTCCACATTGGGATTGGAAGCGGTTTCGCACTTGTCACATGATAACGATATTAAAAGAAGGGCCCGAGAACATGGACAACCTTCCCTGGTGCTTCGAAAACAGCAATGATGAGGTGATCTCAGAATTTTCCCCAACTCCGAAAGAGCTGGAGGATGGAATACATACCACTGCAGATAACCTCAAGAAAATTGAGTTGGGGATGGCAAGTGACCCACGGCTGACGTTCGTCAGTGAACTGTTGTCTGAAGAAAGGGTGGCTACGTTAAAAGACGTCCTTGTACAGCACAAAGATTGCTTCGCATGGAACTATTCCGAGATGTCAGGACTAGATCCAGAAATCGCTGTGCACAAATTGGCGATCTCCCCGGACGTCAAGCCGGTCAAACAGGCACCAAGAAGAATGCGGCTTGAGCTTGAGATGAGTATCAACGCCGAGGTCAAGAAGCTGATCGACTCTGGTTTCATCTAGGAAATTCAATACCCTGAATGGATCGCCAACATCGTCCCGGTGATGAAGAAAAATGGGACGGTGCGCATATGCGTGGACTTTCGGGATCTCAACAAAGCCTGCCCGAAGGACGATTTCCCAGTGCCAGTCACCGAACTGATGATAGACAACACGTCCACTCATGAGGTTTTCTCCTTTATGGATGGCTCGTCAGGGTATAATCAGATAAAGATGCATCCCGAAGACCAAAAGCATACCGCTTTCAGGACCCCTCTAGGGATATTTTGTTACAAGATGATGCCCTTTGGTCTGAAGAACGCCGGTGCCACCTATCAGAGGGCCATGACGAAGATCTTCGATGACCTTATACATGAAATCGTCGAATGCTATATTGACGACCTCGTGGTTAAGAGCAAATCGTATGAGGAACATCTCGAGCATCTAAAGACTGTATTTCGACGCCTTCGACAATACAACTTGAAGATGAACCCTCTCAAGTGTGCATTCGGAGTTTCTTCGGGCAAATTCCTGGGGTTCATCGTCCGACACCGGGGTATCGAGATAGATCCGTCAAAGATCAAGGCGATCATGGAAATGCCTCCGCCTGTAGGGTTCCTAGGCACTCTTGTGAAGGTTCATAAGGCATCAAACATGCCCGGATAAAAATTTAGACGTGCCGAACAACCCAAAGCCGGGATCTTTGCTAGATTATTAGGGTTAAACATGCAAGATGATAACTTTTTATCTAAGTGTGAGGGATTACAACCTTTGTAGTCCGCTCCTTCACTTCACAAGCTCCGAGTAGAAGTCCCTTTGCCGCGATCCACGATCTCCCGGACTCATGAGAGGCTCCACGACTCGAACGATCCATGCTAGCTTGAAGTATTCCAAATCTCCGATGATCTGCCTCGAAGTTGCAAAGACTCAAGCTTTCTCACTCTAAAGAGATGAACACACTAATCTCATGGGCTAGATGAGATGAGGATGAGAGAGTAGTATTTTTGCTTTCTTTTTAAATCATTTTCTCATATTTATTCATCACATAAAGAAAATCTAGTAAGCTTTCTTCAAGAGAGAAGAAGATGATAATGGAAAAGATAATGAATTAATCCTTTTGTGATGAATAGAAATAAAAGCATATGATTGATATATAAACCATGGTCAAGGATGAGTGGCTAATAACGAGTAGAGAATAAACTAGAGTTAGGGTTTTGTTGGGTTAAAATGTGTCATCCTAAAATATCTTAAGAATGACAAAACAAAAAGCTTCTAGAAGGTGCATGAAGCATCTAACCCAAATCAAACCCTAACCTCAATTAATCATCCTTAAACATGTTTAACAATTAATCATATCATGTCACATTAATATATATCACATATATATTATATATTTGCAACAAAAGAAAATAATACAATTAACATATATCGCATATATATCAATGTATCATCCAATGAGAAAATGAAATAATAAAGCGAGCCAATATTAGATAATGTAATACAATATATCATATATATTATTATACATTAAATCATTGAATCAACACTTGATCCGACGATCCGGCTATATCGAATATTACCGACTAATATATCATGTACCGATTCATCGAATCAACACTTGATCCGATGACCCGGTTCATATCTAAATATCGCGAGAATATAATACGGTATCCCATATCGCATTATTCTCGGTCCTGCACATATCACATATGTGCCTCTACTCCGTTTCGCCTGAGCCAAGAAACCTCTGTGTAGGACTCTAAAGAATCGTCAATACGCCGGTAGCAGGTGATGATCATATCAAACACCCACAAGCTGCAAGCGGTCAGCTAAACGTAACAGCCACCCAAGTATTGATCGATCAGAAGATCAACAAGCTAGCCTGTGCGTTCTCCTGTGAATCCAATCAGTAACACTCCCGTACAGTCCGGTCTGTTCGTCTGATATGTCGCATATCAAGTCTAGGGGTGGTATACGTCAGACCCCAGTAACCGATAAGTCGTGTCGATGTGTGGCTCATAACGGGTCGAGAAACTACTAGTAACACTTACCAGTAAATCTCCATATCAGCCCTGGCCAGGGACTTCCAGTTATAGCCAATCGAACACAGCACAACATCAACTCCCTATACCGGGAGAGACGAATCCCCTCCTATCGCTCATTGCCTCCATGTGATTCGGGACTGTACCCAAAAGCCACCGTTTTGCACGCCCTCTTGGACGTGGTAAGGTGGAAATCAAAGCACGGTGGGAATCACACAAGACTCTATGACGATCTCGGGTCTTCAGACTACCCTGTACCAGTGTCACCGGAGAACTGCTATCTGACGTGTGGTATATCACCATCTGGGAGTTCTCGGCGAGTCCGTCCAGTGTACCCAGTCTCCACTGAGCACCCGTACACCATCTCTGATGTCAAAACACCGATGGATATGGGATCATCCATCGCCCATCATATGGGTCAAGATGCGTATACGCTAGTCTACTCTGGTGTATCGATGCCCTGTCTCGATATACCCTCGACTAGGAACAGTTATAGGATGTACTCATCGACTACCGTGGCCCCACTAGTATGATCTCATCATAGTCCCAGTAGTCGAGTACAGATCCTAAGGGCTTTATCAACATGTGAGAGTAAAACAGTAAACCAATACAAGTCAACATGTTAAGATAAAGTGAAACCAAATAGCATACTATCATGACGAGCAAGAAAGTCATCTCTATATATAACCAAGCATCCATTATAATATACATCATATGTACAACAATGGCCTCTAGGGCATATACATAACTAACAATCTCCCACTTGCACTAAGGCCAGCTGCTGTAGTATCTCATACCTAGCGTCCCGAATAATCTCTCAAACTGTATCTGGGGAACAGCCTTCGTGAATGGATCCGCACTGTTGTCCTTCGTATCTACTCTCCTGACCTCGATCTCCCGGCGATCAACTATCTCCCTGATCAGGTGATACCGCCTCAGAATATGTTTGGACTTTTGATGGGATCTGGGTTCCTTGGCCAATGCCACAGCTCCATTGTTATCGCAATACAGAGGTATTGGATGCTCAATAGATGGAACCACTCCAAGTTCAGTAATGAACTTCTTGATCCAGACAGCCTCTTTGGCAGCATCGTTGGCAGCGATGTATTCAGCCTCCATCGTCGAGTCTGCAACGGTATCCTGTTTGGAACTCTTCCAACATACCGCCCTTCCATTGAGGGTAAAGACAAAACCCGAATGCGACTTAGAGTCGTCCTTATCACTTTGGAAGCTGGAATCGGTAAAGGACTCCACCTGGAGTTCTCCGTTACCATACACCAAGAACATCTCCTTAGTCCTTCGTAAGTACTTGAGAATGTTCTTCACAGCTGTCCAGTGACTCTCTCCAGGATCTGCTTGATACCGACTCACTACACTTAGTGAGTATGCTACATCGGGTCTGGTACATAGCATCGCATACATGATAGAGCCTACTGCCGAAGCATAGGGTATCCCTTGCATGCGAGCTCTCTCCAAATCAGTCTTAGGAGACATCTCTTTGGAGAGAGTGAGTCCAGAGATCGTGGGTTGGTTCCCACGCTTGGATTCTTCCATACTAAATCTCTTTAGTATGGTGTCAATGTACCTGGATTGGGACAATCCCAGTATCCGTTTAGATCTATCTCTATAGATCATGATTCCCAATATGCAGGAGGCATCACCTAGATCTTTCATTGAGAATCTCTGTGATAAGAAGAGCTTGACTGATTGCAGCATAGGAATATCATTTCCTATCAAGAGTATGTCATCCACGTACAATACGAGGAAGACAACCTTACCCTCTGCTACCTTCTTATAGATACAAGGTTCATCTATATTTTTGATGAAGTCAAACTCTTTGACTACAACATCAAAACAGATGTTCCAACTCCGCGATGCTTGCTTTAACCCATAAATGGATTTAAGCAGCTTGCACACCTTTCCGCTGCTCCCACTATCTACGAAGCCCTCTGGCTGAGTCGTGTACACGCTCTCTTCTAAATCACCGTTTAGAAAGGCGGTCTTAACATCCATTTGCCAGATTTCGTAGTCATGGTATGCAGCAATGGCAAGTAAGATCCGGATGGACTTAAGCATAGCCACTGGAGAAAATGTTTCGTCATAATCCACACCTGGTCGTTGACGAAAACCCTTTGCTACAAGTTTAGCTTTGAAAGTCTCAACTTTTCCATCTACACCAAATTTCTTTTTAAAAATCCACTTGCTCCCAATGGGTTTTACCCCTTCAGGAGCATTTTCCAAAATCCATACTTTATTGGTGTACATGGATTCCATCTCAGATCGCATTGCATCCAGCCATTTCACAGAGTCCCCACTCGTGATGGCCTGCTCGAAACTAGTCGGGTCATCATCATCCATGATGCAATCCTCGCTTCCACCATCAATGAGAAAACCGTAGTATCTCTCAGGTGGACGAGAAACCCTACTAGATCGGCGGAGAGGCTGGGGTTCGTCGGGTACTACTGAATCCTCTGGTTCCACTAAATCTTCAGTTGCAGTTTGTGGTGCTGGAACCTCTTCCAGTTCTACCTCTTTGCCACTAATTTCTTTTTCAAGAAATTCCTTTTCTAAAAAGGTGGCATATTGAGAAATAAACACCTTTTGTTCCTCAGCGTGATAGAAAATATATCCTTGAGAATTCTTAGGATATCCCAGAAATTTGCAAAGAACTGATCGTGCCTCGAGTTTGTCTGGATTTTGTCTTTTGACATAGGCCGGACAACCCCATATCTTAACTCTTTTAAAATATAGTTTCTTCCCACTCCATATCTCATGCGGTGTGGTAGGCCCAGATTTAGATGGAACTTGATTCAATAGGTATGCTGCTGTTTCAAGCGCATAACCCCAGAAGGAAATAGGCAACTCAGCTGTACTCATCATAGAGCGTACCATATCTAATAGGGTGCGATTTCTCCGCTCCGAAACACCGTTGTGCTGTGGTGTATAAGGAGGAGTAAGCTGAGAGAGAATCCCATTCTCTTTTAGATAATCTAAAAACTCACCGCTTAAGTATTCACCTCCTCGATCAGATCGAAGAATCTTAATACTTTTGCCCGTTTGATTCTCTACTTCGTGCTTATATTCTCTGAATTTCTCAAAAGCTTCAGACTTGTGTTTCATCAGGAACACATGTCCGAATCTAGAGAGATCGTCAGTGAATGTAATGAAGTAGGAAGAATCGTTCCTGGCATGCGTAGACATGGGACCGCATACATCACTATGTATTAGTCCTAAGAGTTCAGTAACTCTTTCTCCGTGTCCACTAAACGGAGCTTTGGTCATTTTTCCTTTGAGACATGAATGGCAAGTATCATAAGATGATAATTCGAACGGATTCAAATAACCATCTCTATGTAACTTAGCCAGTCGTGTCGCATTGATATGACTAAGTCTACAATGCCACAAGTAGGATTCGTTCATATCTGAACTTTTCCTATTGTGTGTGTTTTGTATATTCAGCACTGTATTCTGATTTAGAATGAATATGCCATTATGTAACGAGCCTGATGCAATCAACTTTTGATCTAGGAATATGTTCATAACATTATCCTGTACTACAAAATTATATCCCTCTTTACTCAATAAAGAAACTGATATAATGTTGCACATCATGTTCGGTATATAATAGCACTCATTTAGAATCAGTGTATTACGACTTGGCAATACAAGGTGATATTCGCCAACTGCTTTGGCTACAATACTTGCACCGTTCCCTACTTGAACGGAATGATCACCTTTTCCCAGTTCTCTACCTTTCCGTAGCCCATGTAACTGTTTACATATGTGGGATCCTGATCCGGTATCTAATACCCAGGATGTAGGGTGAACTGAGAAACAGTTCTCAATAACTAATACACCTGAAGAAGATGCATCAACATGCACGTTCTTTTGGGCGGTGTGAGAATCCAGATATTCTCCTGTTTCCTGTTCAGTCTTATAACTCTTATAAGAAAGAACGGGTCCAACATTCCCTAGCTCAGTACAATAATTGGGTTCAGTCAATACATCCATATTATTATCTTGATTATGGCCTGACATGATCGCTACCTGGAGAGAGGGAGAAGAAAACACTTTAGCGTATGCTCTTGCAAGATTAGATTGGTTATTATCTTATCTAATCAGGATGTCTCCCACTGGTTTTATCAAATCTACCTTAAAACCCTAAAAGGTAAGATTAGCCGGGATTAATTACACCTTACAATTTCGTCAATCTTTCAGCCAGATCAGTGTCGGTACTTTGAGAGAGGTTCCCCGTGCTTTCGCACGGACCTAATTAAAGTAAACCTCGTTTTCCCAGAGGCGTAACCCCGTTAACACTTTTCTAGACACCTACTTGATCGGCTAATTGTCCTGTGTAAAACTCTCCCAGGAGTAACACTTACTCGCAGTGGGTATCGGCATCCAACTATCTTATAGGAGGTATGCAATCTCATTGCAAATTTCAACATTTGAAATTCCCGATAATACTTTTACCCCTAGCAATTTATGACCTTAACATAGTCAACAAATCATAATTGCTAGCCAAGTTCAACCCGTCATTTCCCGATTGAATTAAATCCACCTGCACGACCCTTAACATAGTCAACAAAGTCGCACAACTACCCTAGTCCAATCACATCTCATGTTTTAGCAGATAACTACTAATTAGCTACCGCACACTACGCCTTAACATAGTCAACAAACGTAGCACGAATACTAACTAGTCTTTATCTGAAATGACGGAGGGCTACGCAGGTTTTTCAGAAAACCCTAAGCGTAATGAACTTGATATCGTTGTAGAATCATTTATTTTTGTTTTGAAAAGGAGTGTTTTTGAGGCTTTTCTTAGTTTCGCTAAAGGGGTCACTCCCGGTGAAGGGATCGTCGGCCCTTTCCTCATCGAATAAGGTGCAGGATATATCATGTATACCGCTGTGCAAAGCAAAACACTAAAAGCATTCAAAAGACAAACCGCGTTTTGTAGCATCTGCCAGTTTCACTAAAGAGGTCACTCCCGGTGAAGGGATCGTCGGCTCTTTCCCCATCGAATAAGGTGCAGGATATATCGTATATATCACTGTGCAAAGCAAAACTGTAGCTACCCTTTTTATAAAGTTTTTGATTCTACAACATCTTTAGGTTTCTTTTCTTTTTATTAATCTCATTAATAAATATCCCATCAGCTTATGCTTCCTAAGCATCACAGAAGAAACGAAAGCAGTAATATTTATATATCAGCATATATATATATAGTATAAGCATTCGTCTCAGGCAGTAATATGATCTCATCACAGAACATTGCAGCATAAGAACATATATGAAATATTGGATATACTAGGACGTCCGTGTTTTCAATACGAGCCTGTATAAAACACGGATTCCACGGTCGCGACGAATAGCCAAACCCACATCCTAAGACCCCTACGAGAGCGGCAAGTAACACTGCCAATTCTAGGGTTAGAAGACCCGGTCTCGACTCCTCGAGATGGCCTCCCACTGGACCCTAGAACCCGGTTACTTGTGCTCCCCTCCTTGGGTCTACCTAATACGGAAAAGTAAATAATATACACTGATGACAACAACCGCAACCTGTAAGTGCCCCAAATAAAAGAATATTACATTACAAATGAATTTTACATGAATGAAAATAAAAACCCCCATCTCACATAAAACCCCCGGCTATTCTGAACGCGACGATCCAATATAACATATCACAGCAACACATAATATCACATATCATCAACGTAAGTAAATATGCGCATCCCAATTGTCGTTGACATATAGCAACGAAACCGGCGATATCACATATTACACTTACGGTCACAGAAAAGAAAGTGTAAAACTACAATATTTGGAATTCACAATCACTTTAGACATCGTAAATCCGAAATATCACATACTTCGCATTTCATGCCTAACTCTATGAATTCCACATATTGTATCACATTCCAGATAAATAGACAGTATTAAACTTTTCGAACAGATAATCAAATACCCAAAATTTCCCAAAGTGCTCAACTATTGAGCGGAGTTCAAATAATCCCAGAATATGTCAAAGTATCAGTGATCCAGCCGTAGAAGGGTCAAGCCAACGCCTCACATGTGGCACGCCGTACTGCCCCAAACCCGAAGGTTCAAAAGGCAGTTCAAGATGATCACATAATCGAGTTAAGGTTTGTTGTCTTCTAGAGGGTCCACCGCTTAACTTGTACAATTTTTCCGAAAGATTTAAACCCGAAAAAAATTTCAACACTTGAAAGTTTGCCGTACCGGGAAACAGTGAGTTAATGATATCCGTTCAAATAGTTTAACAGTTTCTAAATATCCGGATAGAAATACGAATTTAAATATTTCGATCGAATCTACTATTACAAAACAAACCCCAGAATTATTAACAGTTAAAACAGATTAAAAATACCCAGAAGCATCAACAAGTACCTACGGTTATTACCATAAAAGCCACGTGTCACAACTCCATCATTCCGCCGCGGAACCGCCGCGCAAGCATGCTTGCGCCGCTGTTCCGCCGCCGTTTGGTCGAATTGGGGGCTCGGGTTTTATGGTAATTCTTAGAATTCCCTGCTGATTTTTTTAAGTATTTTTAATTCAGAAATATCCCAAAATTTAAAAAATTTCCAGAGAGGGGTCCAATTTTGTCGTTTCGGGTTCGATCGGAGTTTTAACTTCGTAAACACATCGCCTAATGCTCTAGCTAGGCTCTGATACCACTGTAGGGTTCCTAGGCACTCTTGTGAAGGTTCATAAGGCATCAAACATGCCCGGATAAAAATTTAGACGTGCCGAACAACCCAAAGCCGGGATCTTTGCTAGATTATTAGGGTTAAACATGCAAGATGATAACTTTTTATCTAAGTGTGAGGGATTACAACCTTTGTAGTCCGCTCCTTCACTTCACAAGCTCCGAGTAGAAGTCCCTTTGCCGCGATCCACGATCTCCCGGACTCATGAGAGGCTCCACGACTCGAACGATCCATGCTAGCTTGAAGTATTCCAAATCTCCGATGATCTGCCTCGAAGTTGCAAAGACTCAAGCTTTCTCACTCTAAAGAGATGAACACACTAATCTCATGGGCTAGATGAGATGAGGATGAGAGAGTAGTATTTTTTCTTTCTTTTTAAATCATTTTCTTATATTTATTCATCACATAAAGAAAATCTAGTAAGCTTTCTTCAAGAGAGAAGAAGATGATAATGGAAAAGATAATGAATTAATCCTTTTGTGATGAATAGAAATAAAAGCATATGATTGATATATAAACCATGGTCAAGGATGAGTGGCTAATAACGAGTAGAGAATAAACTAGAGTTAGGGTTTGGTTGGGTTAAAATGTGTCATCCTAAAATATCTTAAGAATGACAAAACAAAAAGCTTCTAGAAGGTGCATGAAGCATCTAACCCAAATCAAACCCTAACCTCAATTAATCATCCTTAAACATGTTTAACAATTAATCATATCATGTCACATTAATATATATCACATATATATTATATATTTGCAACAAAAGAAAATAATACAATTAACATATATCGCATATATATCAATGTATCATCCAATGAGAAAATGAAATAATAAAGCGAGCCAATATTAGATAATGTAATACAATATATCATATATATTATTATACATTAAATCATCGAATCAACACTTGATCCGACGATCCGGCTATATCGAATATTACCGACTAATATATCATGTACCGATTCATCGAATCAACACTTGATCCGATGACCCGGTTCATATCTAAATATCGCGAGAATATAATACGATATCCCATATCGCATTATTCTCGGTCCTGCACATATCACATATGTGCCTCTACTCCGTTTCGCCTGAGCCAAGAAACCTCTGTGTAGGACTCTAAAGAATCGTCAATACGCCGGTAGCAGGTGATGATCATATCAAACACCCACAAGCTGCAAGCGGTCAGCTAAACGTAACAGCCACCCAGGTATTGATCGATCAGAAGATCAACAAGCTAGCCCGTCCGTTCTCCTGTGAATCCAATCAGTAACACTCCCGTACAGTCCGGTTTGTTCGTCTGATATGTCGCATATCAAGTCTAGGGGTGGTATACGTCAGACCCCAGTAACCGATAAGTCGTGTCGATGTGTGGCTCATAACGGGTCGAGAAACTACTAGTAACACTTACCAGTAAATCTCCATATCAGCCCTGGCCAGGGACTTCCAGTTATAGCCAATCGAACACAGCACAACATCAACTCCCTATACCGGGAGAGACGAATCCCCTCCTATCGCTCATTGCCTCCATGTGATTCGGGACTGTACCCAAAAGCCACCATTTTGCACGCCCTCTTGGACGTGGTAAGGTGGAAATCAAAGCACAGTGGGAATCACACAAGACTCTATGACGATCTCGGGTCTTCAGACTACCCTGTACCAGTGTCACCGGAGAACTGCTATCTGACGTGTGGTATATCACCATCTGGGAGTTCTCGGCGAGTCCGTCCAGTGTACCCAGTCTCCACTGAGCACCCGTACACCATCTCTGATGTCAAAACACCGATGGATATGGGATCATCCATCGCCCATCATATGGGTCAAGATGCGTATACGCTAGTCTACTCTGGTGTATCGATGCCCTGTCTCGATATACCCTCGACTAGGAACAGTTATAGGATGTACTCATCGACTACCGTGGCCCCACTAGTATGATCTCATCATAGTCCCAGTAGTCGAGTACAGATCCTAAGGGCTTTATCAACATGTGAGAGTAAAACAGTAAACCAATACAAGTCAACATGTTAAGATAAAGTGAAACCAAATAGCATACTATCATGACGAGCAAGAAAGTCATCTCTATATATAACCAAGCATCCATTATAATATACATCATATGTACAACAATGGCCTCTAGGGCATATACATAACTAACACCGCCAAGGACTCTTAAGCAGCTGCGATCTCTCCAAGGGAAGCTCGCATATATACAGCGATTTATAGCCAACCTTTCGGACAAGTGTCATCCTTACAGTCACCTGATGAAGAAAGGAACACCATTCGTTTGGGATCAAAAATGCCAGGGCGCGCTGGACGAGATTAAACAGTACCTGCAGAACCTGCCAGTGTTGGCTGCTCCGGTTAAAGGAAAGCCTCTCATTCTTTACACAACCGCCCTCGAAGGTTCTTTAGGCGCATTATGGGTGCAAGAGAATGATCAAGGGAAAGAGAGAGCTCTTTATTACTTAAGTCGAGTTCTATTGGGGGCAGAAAACAACTACTCTCCCATTGAAAAACACTGCCTGGCGTTGATCTTCGCGATAACAAAGCTCAGGCACTATGCATTGGCACATGAGGTCCGTCTCATTTCGAAGGTCGACCCTCTTAAATATCTGATGTCGAAGGCCATATTGACGGGACGACTCGCTAAATGGGCCCTGCTCTTGATGGAATTCTCGATAACATATCAACCTCTCAAGGCAGTCAAAGGCCAGGCCATCGTCGACTTCCTCGCTGAGCATCCGATACCCGCCGATTCTCCTTTGAATTGCGATCTTCCAGACGAACATGCGTTTAATGCGATCAACGGTAGTGATACCCGATGGGAGCTTTATTTTGACGGAGCATCTTCCATGAAAAAGCGTAAACAAAGTACCCCTATAATCAAATCAGGGGTAGGCCTCATCTTCGTGACTCCACAAGGAGGGATAATGCGCTTCGCTTTCTCCTTAACAGAGCCGAGGATAAATAATGAAGCCGAATACGAAGCTTTGATAGCAGGCCTCGAGATCGCCATTGACATGGGAATTGAAAACCTCCTCATATACGGAGATTCTCAACTGGTCGTTAGTCAAGTAAACGGCGACTACCAAACGTGCAAACCGGAGTTGGTGAAGTACGGTGAAAAGGTGCAACAACTGTTGACACAAATTCCCTCCTATACTTTGGAAAGCATACCGCGCGTGGAAAACAGCAAAGCAGACGCGTTGGCCAAACTTGCTAAAGAACTGGCTGACGAGAACCTCGATGACGTTAGAATCGTGGTACAAAGCCGTTGGGTGCTTGCCCCAGCAGAAATATCTCCGGAATCATCCGAAGAGAAGGGAGTGACTGAGCAGACGACTCTGCAAATAAAAGACCGGGAAAAGGCCGAGGATTGGAGGGAAGTCTTCATAGACTACTTTAAGTCCCACCGAATTCCTGAAGAAGCGTCCACAAGACATCAGCTCATAAAACGAGCTCTGTCTTTCACCTTCGTCAATGATACTCTATACAAGAGGTCATTTGATTCCCTGTGGTTGAGATGTCTGGGACCTGACGAAGCGAAAAGAGTCGTCCAGGAAGTTCATGACGGAATCTGCGGTTCTCATCAAGCAGGCCCAAAGATGAAGTTGAAGATCAAATGGATGGGCTACTACTGGCCCACGATGATTCAAGACTGCCTTGAGTATGTGAAGCAGTGCCACTCATGTCAAATTCATGGGGATTTCATCCATCAGCATCCAAATCCACTACACCCGACGGTGGCTAGCTGGCCGTTCGAAATGTGGGGAACTGACATAGTCGGCTCCATCGAACCAGCATCGTCCAAGGGACATCGTTTCATCCTGGCGACGACTGATTACTTCTCCAAATGGGCAGAAGCAGTACCGTTGAGGGAAGTGAAGACGGAAAATATCCTCCATTTCTTCAAGACGCACGTCATATATCGGTTTGGAATTCCGCGACGGATTATCTCCGATAACGGGCCAGCTTATAGAAGCCACAAGATCAGTCGCTTCGCACAGCAGCATAATATAGACTGGAGATATTCCTCGGTTTATAATCCACGAGCTAATGGTCTAGCCGAGGCCTTCAACAAGACCCTGACAAAGATCATGAAAAAGACGGTGTCCCGAAATAAGAAAGACTGACACGAAAGACTGCAAGAGGCTCTTTGGGCATATCGAACTACCTTCAAGACGGCCACGAACACAACGCCATACGCATTGGTATTCGGTATGGAAGCAGTACTCCCCCTCGAGATAGAGCCACCCTCTCTGCGAGTGGCAGTCCACTACGAGCTGACGGACGAAGAAAATGCTCACCTTCGGCTTGAGGAGCTTGATGCCCTTGAAGAAACACGGCTCATAGCGCAACAAAATCTGGAAGCTTATAAAGCAAAGATGACGCGCTCATATGAAAGATTGACCCGACCGAGGACATTTCGCCAAGGCGAACTCGTGCTAGTGGTCAAAAGGCCTATGATCCCCAATCGCGCCAAGCGGGGAAAGTTTGAGCCAAACTATGAAGGCCCGTACATCATAGATAAGGTCTACCAGGGTGGGGCCTATCTACTCATAGATATGCACGGTGAAAGGCCTTTCAGGCCAATAAACGACTGCTTCCAAAAAAGATACTACGCTTAATGAGCCACAGCCTAGGTCAATGATAGATGACGACGACTATGTCCGCTCGCTATATTCCTAAGTTCAAGCTTCATAAGCAGTAGCCTGCCTTCTCAATAGCGGACCGAAATATCTTTAAAACTAATACCGCAGCATCCGTAGGCTGACGAGATAAAAAAAAAGAAGAAGAAAAATACAATAAATAAAAACGGTATGTCCATAAGCAAAAAGGGCACGGATGAAAACCCGAAAGGGCTCCGTGAGTAAAAACAGCAGGGCTACCGGCGAGTGTTCGTGAAAACCCGAAAGGGCGCGACCTCGTAAAAAGAAAAAAAGAAGAAGAAAATAAAAAGAATAAAAAAAACGGTATGTCCATAAGCAAAATGGGCACAGATGAAAACCCGAAAGGGCTCCGTGAGTAAAAACAGCAGGACTACCGGCTAGTGTTTGTGAAAACCCGAAAGGGCGCAACCTCGTTAAAAGACACTTACAGGGTCCTCTCGACCTTGTAAGGAGAAACCACCCGCGTGAGATCCTTACAACTCACAAAGGAGCAACACACTTAGGGATCCTCACGATTCCTAAGGAGAAAATACACTTACGAGATCCTCACGACTCGTAAGGAGAACTCTCTTATGGGACCCTCACGGCTCATAAGATTTGAAAGTCTTAAGTTACAGAGACCTAAACCTGTGCTTAAGCAACCCCCACAACTTCCGATATTGCCTTACAAGTGGCTCAATACTGGCCCTTGTATACAATCCACAGGCGCGAATAAACATTTCCCTAATCAAGTCCCATCCGAGACTGGGGATATGTTCGCATGACGAATAACCCTTATAAGTCCTCTCGACTTACAAGGAGAAAATCCGCTTGTAGGATCCTTACGACTTACAGAGGAACAAACACTTAGGAATCCTCACGATTCTTAAGAAGAAAACACACCTACAAGATCCTCACGACTTGTAGGGAGAAATACCTTTGTGAGACCCTTACGGCTCATGAAGTCAAAAGCCTTAGTCGACAGGACCTTAACCCTGTTCGCTAAGCCACCCTTGTTCGACGTCGACAAAGGCAGATGATGATTCGCTCCTGGCAATATCCCAGTTGTAGCGGTGCTGATGCCGAAATCGGTGTCTAACTTTAGGTTTCTGGCGAAAAGCCAATAGGCCGCACATGCATATGAAATAGCCGAAATGATGGGGCAACTTGCAATAAAAAGCAGCAAGTAAAAATGTATGCATGCAAAATAGCCGAAATGATTGGGCAACTCGCAATAAAAAGCAGCGAGTAAAAATAAAAAAAATAGCCGAAATGATTGGGCAACTCGCAATAAAAAGCAGCGAGTAAAAACGAAATAAACAGCCGAAATGATTGGGCACCGCGAAAAATAGCCAAAATGATTGGGCAATCGCGACCTTCGCGATATAAAAGCTGAAATGATAGAGCATCGCGGAAATAAAATAAAAAAAATGATGATAAAACTTTGGCCCTACAGTTGAGATCACATCGATCCCTGTACACAATCCAAGGGCGCAAGCAAAGAGGGAACCATACTTTCCCAACAGGCTCCGCCATAAAACGAAGCCAGATCTTGACGACTCATCCCAACTCCGAAGAAACCAGTGTCTTCGGCAAATACCTCAACTCAAGAAACAAACAATTCTTGACGAGAGCCTCCTGATGCGCGTCGACTCGCAGAGCAACCAGTATCTCCGTGGGAAATTCTCGACTCGTTTCAACACCAAGGAAACAAATAATCCTTGGCGCTAGGGAAACAAATAATCCTTAGCAAACACCTCAACTCAGGGAGACAAACAATCCTTGATGAGAGCCTCCTGATCCGCGTCGACTCGCAGAGCAACCAGTGCCTCCGTGGGAAATTCTCGACTCATTTCAACCCCAGGGAAACAAATAATCCTTGGTGCTAGGGAAACAAATAATCCTTAGCAAATACCTCAACTCAGGGAAACAAACAATCCTTGATGAGAGCCTCCTGATCCGCGTCGACTCGCAGAGCAACCAGTGCCTCCGTGGGAAATTCTCGACTCGTTTCAACACCAAGGAAACAAATAATCCTTGGCACTAGGGAAATAAATAATTCTTAGCAAATATCTCAACTCAAGGAAACAAACAATCCTTAACGAGAGCCTCCTGATCCGCGTCGACTCGCAGAGCAACCAGTGCCTCCATGGGAAATTCTCGACTCGTTTCAACACAAAGGAAACAAATAATCCTTGGCGCTAGGGAAACAAATAATCCTTAGCAAATACCTCAACTCAGGGAAACAAACAATTCTTGACGAGAGCCTCCTGATCCGCGTCGACTTGCGGAGCAACCAATGCCTCCGTGGGAAATTCTCGACTCGTTTCAACACCAGGGAAACAAATAATCCTTGGCGCTAGGGAAACAAATAATCCTTAGCAAATATCTCAACTCAGGGAAACAAACAATCCTTGACGAGAGCCTCCTGATTCGCGTCGGCTCGCAGAGAAATCACTGTCTCCGCGGGAAAATTCCCGATTCGTCTCAACTTGCAAGATGAAGCCTCAGGCAGCAGGGACTAAAAACCTTGCTTCCTGAACAATGGGACCCTGCAAGTCGATCTAAAACGGTCTCTTGCATACTATTCACGGGTCTCACTCTCCAAAGTCGAGTTTCGACAAGGAGGGAAACAACCGCTTACGGGTCCTCTCGGCTCGTAAGAGGGAAAAATTCTCTTATAGGATCCTTACGATTTACAAGAGAAAACACACTTAGGAATCCTCACGATTCCTAAGGAGAAAACCCACCTACGAGATCCTCTCGATCCGTAGGGAGAAAAGTCTCTGTGAGACCCTCACGGCTCATAGAGTTGAAAAGTCTTGGGCGGCAGATCTGAACCTGCGGCCTAAGCCATCGCTATCTCGTGAAGAAATCAAGGTGCTTACTCTATTATCTGCTAATTGTGACAACATGCTGATAATAAGAGAAAGAAGAAAGCGACAGAAAGAGCATCCGATTTACATTTGATCAGGCGTTCGAGACACACTCAT
Source organism: Agapanthus africanus (assembly GCA_030015575.1). Taxonomy (NCBI): domain Eukaryota; kingdom Viridiplantae; phylum Streptophyta; class Magnoliopsida; order Asparagales; family Amaryllidaceae; genus Agapanthus; species Agapanthus africanus. The sequence goes on from JASDDO010000001.1 coordinate 80,337,295, forward strand.
TCATGCATAAGCAAAAGATTCAGAACGAAAAATAGAGACAAGCTGAGATAAAAATTTTCCATTAATATTGCCAAAAGTTCTTACAATCTTAAAAGCAATAAACGAAAAATATTATTACAATGGAATAACCTCAGATCCAGGGCACGGATTGAGGAATTCAAAAGTAAGGCCATCCAGAATTCTTCTGGCCTTTCTGATTATTCTTGTGCGCAACCTCTCGCGCTCCTGTGTGTCAAGATTCTCGACAAGCCCTCCCAACCTTCGATAAGCAGCGACTATCGTTGTCTGCTGGAAAATTTGATGTAGGATGTCGATGAGGCTGTCCCGCCGTTTCTTCGAGATCAGCCCCGTCAGGTACACTGAATGCACCTTGTTTTCGGCATCATCCAGCGCATTGAGCGGTAGGGCCTCGTGAAACCCCGAAAGTGCTCTCCATATTGCTCCCAGCACGACCTTCAAGAGAGCTGAACGACGAGGAAGCAGCCAACCGCCGCTTGCGTTGAGGCGACCCATGACCTCCGCACACTGGGCGTCCGTAAACTCCTGGTTTTGATAACGGCCCTGTGCGCGGATATCGTCGTAGGTGATGAACTCGTGCAAACTGTATAGACGCACCGCCATTATGCCTGGAAGAGATACCACAGGAAGATTAGCGATAAAAAGAAAAAAATAATAATATACACAGAGAGTTAAACTCCTCGAAAGCAGTGCTCTGCAAACAGGACTGACCACCAAAATCCTAATAGGGGGAATTTAAATAAATCCCCCGAGAACTCTAAGATTGTTACTATTAAAAGATGATATAATCCATTAAATACAAAACTCCATTTTTAACTCTCATTATCCATATTCGAACTCTTAAGAGTTCATTTTTTTTTAGATCAAAGAGATCTATGTTTTGCCAAAGACGCAAAATTCTGTTCATGAGTTAAGAAACCTTGAAACAGATTCCTGAGAGCAAGGCTCTATTTGGTGAAACCCCAAAAGGATTTTCTTTAGATCAAAGATCTATGAGAGCAAAGCTCTATTAATTAAAATTGATTTAATTTAAGACTAATTCTTACTTAAATAGTTTCTCTTAAAGAAAATCTAACTCTGAGAGTTCTTGAAGGCAAGAGCAAAGCTCTGAAGTTTCTGAAAATGAGAATTTTAAAGATGATAATCATCTGTGCAGGACCAAAGGTCCTATTTATAGGCATCAAGTGCCCTTTCAACTTCCAAAGTTGCCGCAACGGTTGGAATTCCGCCACCGTTGCACTCACGTTTGGCGCCACGTAAGCGCAACAGTGGGGGAGCATTTGTTTACCCCAATCAGAGTAAAGCTCTGTTCAAATTCCGAGGCGGGAGATGAAACAATGCTTCATCTTCCCCTAATCAGAGCAAAGCTTTGCTTTGAAAATTTAAACTTTAATAAATGAAGCAACGCTTCAGATTCTTTGCGCTGCGCGGAACGCGCCACGTGTCAGGCGCCGATATGTCAGCGCAGCGCCCAAGAAGGCGCGCTTAATCAGAGCAAAGCTCTATTTTAAGCAAAATTAAAGGAAGCAACGCTTCAGTTGCGCAAGCACTGCGCTGCGCGACACGTGTCAGCGCAGATGCGCTGCGCTTTGCGCTGCGCGACAGGTGTCAGCACGGATGCGCTAGCGCAGTTGCGCTGCGCTGTGCGCTGCGTGACACGTGTCACGCGCTGGGGTATTTGCGCCAAACAGAATTAAGATTTTAAAGAAATCTTTCTGTTCTTTTTAAAACAAGAAGATTTTCTTCTGTAAAACAGAAGCCCTTGGATCAAAAATCCAACGGTGGGAAAAATTCCCCAAATCACTCAGAGAAAGATCTCTTTAACAAATTTAACTAATTTATGTGCACTATAAAAAGGACCCTAGACCTCAATTCAAAGGCATCAACACTTTTGAGAAATCAAGAGCTTCAAACAGAGAGAACTCTGAAAAAGTTTCAAGAAAAAGGTAAAAACCTTCACGAATTAGAAGAAATTTCTTCTGATAGATCATTGATCTAAAAACAAGATCAATGATCTTCACATAATAAATAGTGCTTTGCATTTTTGTGAATCTTTGGTTCCTGAAATAAAAAGAAGAAAAAACTTGTTTTTTCTTTGATCTAAATTAGATCAAGGAAACGAATAGTGCTTTGCACTTCTTTTATGAACCATTGGTTCTTGAATCTAAAATATTCTTAAATCATAGTGCCTTACACTTGCAAATTGCGCTGTTGCGCTCTTGGGAGAGCGCCACGTGTCAGCATCTGAACTACTTACGCTATGCGCTTTGAGATAGAGCTTTGCTCTCTGTAATTGGCGCAACTCACCAGAGTGCGCCACGTGTCAGCAGCGCAAGCGCAGCGCACTAGCGCTTGCGCTCTCTGATTGGCGCAAAGCGCCTGATAAATGCAAGACATTTCTTAAAGGGCCAGGCCCAAATTAAAAAGACCAAGCAGGCCTAATTAAATTGATGCTCTGCATCATTTATAAATGGACAGAGCCCAAACAAAATAATAAAAATACCATGCATTTTAAAAGGGGCAGAGCCCAAACAAAGTAGATGCTTTGCATCATTTATAAATGGGCAGAGTCCAAAACAAATTGATGCTCTGCATCCTTCATGGGTAGAGCCCAAATAAAAATAAAAAGAAATACAATGCAAAAGCAGATAAAATGCTGAACATCTTCAATTGGACTTAGCCCAATCGTGGCCGTAAGTCCTCAAATTAAATTGACTGAGCACGGCTGCTCCCTAAATCAATTTACGACCGGTTCTAGGGTACATCTCCGAACTCCTCTGACACTCATCGTTGTAATCCTTCAACGACGTCAGAGAGGTGACGGGTCCAGACGACCACATATGAATATGGACTGCGGGGTCCTCAAACTCGGGACCGAAACGTCCTTAAACTAATATTCATCCCAAAATTGGAATGTTGGACCGAAATGTCCT